>NW_024102835.1:17222938-17505309 GCF_013122585.1 Styela clava | reverse complement strand
GTGTCTTTTCCACCACTTAGAAGGCCTGCACATAAAGTCCTGCTTGTGACAGCATCTGAATACCCGCTATTAACATAACCTTGCACACAGGCATCAAGAGGGAGGGTTCTGAGTCCAACATGCTTCAATACGGGAGATCCTTCCCTAGTCGGTATATTGGACTTGAAGGCTGAAGATAGAAAATGAAAAATAACTATTGTTATGACCGTACTGTCCTGTTCACAACGCGAGATGGGAGAAAATGAGATCAGTTGCTGCCTATGCAGGGGATTATGTAGACCCGGAGGCATATATATACCAGGTTGTCCATAAAGTCCTTTTACAATTTAAATTTTGTTATGAAGTCAGTTCGCAATATATCCTAACCAGGTTTGTTGTTTTTCAAACAGTAATTGTTTAAGTATTTTTACTTCATTTAATACATCCGCGAGGGCCAAAACAATATATCGTATCGATAAATTCCCTTTGCAATTTCAAAAACATTTTAGGACTTCATGGACACCCTATAAATACGTCGTATCAAGAAAATGTGGCTGGGATCAATCTCGTAAAATAGTTACACTCAACGTTCTAACACCCTTCCTTGCACAAAAGATTCTGTAACTCATTAACTTTCGCGTGCACGAGAAAAAGTACAGGAAATGCAAAGAAAATCCTTCCGTAAAGGTAGACACTTCGACTTTAATAATTAAAGTGAGAATTACCACTCAGTAGCAAAAAACAGCACCATTATTCAGTGATACTACAATCAAAGTTTGAATAATTTATCTCTAGCAACTTTTAATGGGTTTGTGGCCCACCTGAAAATGTTTCCGTATCCCAAAAGTTGGCCATGGCCAACTAGTTGAAATTCAGTACACTACACTGTCCACAATAGCAAACCAAACTGAGAAATCGACGTCATAACCACTAGGCCAGTGCGCTCTTTATTTATTAAATTTCTAACACACTTACCAACTCCCCACCCGGGAGCAAAGCACTTCAAATCTTGGTCTGTTTTTTCTCCGTTCGGTAGACAGACTTTACGTACGGCATCATTAAATTTGAGAGGCGATTTCAACTGTTTGAAAAAGTTGAATTATTTATAAAAGAATTAGCTCAAAGTTTGACCACGTGCACTCACTCGAAGTAATGAGAACTCACCTATGGACACAAAGTCACTGGCGACCAATGGAATGACAGGAATTACTCAAAATATATTCAGTTATGTTTGTCACTCAGAAAGGAGTGAAGGAGACACATTTCAGAGCCAAGTTACAGACAACTGAAATGTTAACAGTTACTCAAACGGTACAGAATTACAGCAGTGCATTACGTGTACTCACTCAGAGTTAAAGAAGACTCACAAGAGACGAACTAGTAAGTAAGTAAGCTGTTAGTAAGTTCGATACAAAAGAGAAGAAGATCCTACTGCACAAAACATTTCAAATTGGTGTGCAGCAATCACTTAGAAAAACCTTCATTAAATGAATAAAAATCACCACACCCACCTTTATCAAAGCGACATCGTCGACAGGGTTTTTGTAATTTGGATGCAGAAATATCTTGCTTGCTTGCGCCCACTGGTGCGTCGATTGGAGATTATCCCGATGGGTTGTTCCAACGAGAATCTTGAGATCTGTAGCAGGATATGCCCTGAGAAGAGAAGCATAGTATAAGTTGGAATCAATAAAGTTGATAATAAACAATATACACTTTCATATCGATACTAAAAACGTCGGTGTAATAATAACAATTTATGCCAGAAATCGTTGCAAATTTATAGAAAATCAATACCATACAACTGTTTCTCTAATAGTATTGACTTAAACTGTGCGTCGATCGTTTTTTTACTGGCGCGTCATGCACCACAATAACTCCTTATGTATCAATAGCGCTTGCTATTTCAGTGACCGTTACCAGAATTCCGGTTATGTGGAATTAAACATTTCATAGCTGTTTTATTGATCGTATTGCTCTGAACAGCTTCAAATTTTTCATCAAGCGATATTTACGACTACTCGGATTTATGAGAAATTTCTTAAAAAAATATTTTCAGCTCTCGGTCCATCGCTTGCTGGTTGCTGTTTTTTTCACCTAGCTACTAAACCCGGCTAGAATTCGTGCACAACTGATGAGGAGCAAGCGATATAATCTAATTCTAACCAACGTTTAAATGACTCGGGCTAGGAATGGTTAACCGATTTTAGATGGTTAACGGTTACGATTTATTTTAACCGTTAACTGACATCTCATGTACAAATCATCTTGATAATGTACAATTCTTTCAAAAATGATTACGTCATCGCAAATTTATCTCCCGTGGCGTTTAATTCAAAAGAATATCGCTAACTGTATTGGTGAGGACCTAATAAATATGAAAAATAATTGAAGTACCAAGATTGCTAATTATGAAAATTGGACAATAATTAATTATAAATCAGTTTTCGGTCGAAATATATTGTTCACGATTTTTTTCAAAATCGTATATTCAACGTCAACCAACAAGTGCGTAGTTGATGCTGTTTTTCTTTATATATCTCAAAGTAAAATTTGGACATCAAACACTGAAAAATTGCCACATAAATGACATTTAATAACGGAATCGGGTTTTACTAAAATACTTGCATATGTCCTACCCACGCTGCGTATCTCTTGCAGCAGAACGATCACGAAACTATCTCGATTCGTAAATAATTTTGACCGATACCGGGATAAGGTCACGTGAAATTGCTTTGTAACCATTGTGACGTAACAAGATAAAATTATAAATTATTATGTGAAACGTCACGCTGCGGTTAACCGGTTAATTTTACCCGGTTAACGGTTGTTCAAGTATTTTTTTTTGGAATTCCCAGCCCTAATCGCCGCCTATTTCTGTTAATGGTGGATTATGAGTGTTGCCAGAGTATACTTTTTTGGAGAATAGCCACAGATGGATCGGAACAACCGGAACGAGCTAAATCGTGAAAATAGACTTTTTGTGACATAACTTCGTTTCGACAACAGGAGCGCAACTGCGATAAAATGGGTAACAACCGGAACGCCGTCTAAAGCTCACCCCTGCAAATATCTACAACTTTATTCGGTCATTCAACTTATTTGACTTTATCATTTAAATAAAGTTATTTGACTTATTTGACGAATTATTATTTGAACTACTAATCTCACACACATTTATCTTCTACAGGAGTTGGACCCAGGAAACCATTTAGTCGTGTGAAGGCGAGTGTTTTTATTTTGCATAGACGATGCGATAACAACAAATTCTAAATCTGGTGAAATATTTGACAATGTCACTGCATTTGGTTTTACACCAGCGTTCGCTTGAATCTTTATTCGTGAGAGACTATGGTTTATTTTTTATTTAGTCGTTGGGATGCAGCTTTAGATAATATTGTAACAGTCTAATTTGGATAGAAAAATAAAGATCATCTTACTCGGCGCAATGTCCTGCAGTCAAGATCCATTGCTTGTGTATGATAATTCCGCCACAGAAAAACTCGTTGGTAGATTTCTGATAAATTGCAGCCTTGAAGAAATATTCACATTCCGTTAGAAAAATAATTGAAAAAATTGAGGAGATTTCTATCGTTCTAGCTGGCTGGGGAAAACAAGAGAGAATGCCATGGGGTAATAGAGTACATTCACTTCAAAGAAGAATACATCGACTGGACGTAATAATTTTCAAGTTTCGTTTTAGTTGTAACAAGTTGAACGAAGTTTTATATGCTAAGACAGTAAGCATAACAGCGCTTTAACCTAATTGTTTTTGAACTTTACAAAACAATATTGTAAGTTACAGTGACAACAGCATAATGTGTCAGCGGTTGCTTGTCTTGAGCGGTGGTGCTTTTTTGAAACATGATCTTACCATTGAGGGCCACATTTTTGGTTTTGATACCACTCCACCTATGACCCTCTGAACCACCGATGACTTCACTGTACTTCCGCATTCACTTCCTCTACTTTTCTTGCAACAGGATGACGGCGTTTGGAAGCGATGGATATGATTTGCTGGGCAGTTTACTGAAAGAAAGAAATATGGGCAAAAGTCAGATTAAGGTTTCAAAAAAGAGGTTTTAATCGTAATATATTTCAATGAAACATATTCAACTTGAAAATAATTGGAACTCGTATTAACTCGTGTATATCTACATAGAAATGGATATCGGAAATATTGGCTGTGTTTGTATATGCACATTTGGTTAATAGTGTATCGATATGGGGAGATTGTATGGGCATTTACAGTTTTTTATGCATGTCCGAATGGATTTATTTGCGTTTTGACTGGCTTTATATGCATATGAGTTATATGCTAATCTTCTCGGACGTATATTCATGTCCAATGATTGGCACATCTAATTGATCATATATGTATATGGGTTGATTGCTCCAAAATGCAATAGTAGTTAGGTATATATCAGTAACTACTTGTATAGGGCCGTTTTTAGGGCAAAATTTATGTATAAACGTTGTATAGAATTGAAATATTAAACTCATACCATCGGGACATTCTTTCGTGTTACAATCTCCATATTCTCTTGGGCAGTCTTTAACTTTTTTTCGTTTGCAAGATGATTTGCTTCTGTATCTCGTCCCTCCACCACATAACTTGGAGCACGGACTCCATTGTTTTAGTTTAAGTTCTGGAATGAAATTGAAAAGTTACTCTACGATGAAGGTATTGAAGTACAGCCACCTTTAATATGTATGAGATCAATCAGTTAGCAGGGTTTTTCATATCTCCGAACCGTATATGTACATGGTAGTCGCTAGAAAAACAGTAAATTGTCAAACAGTAATTTATTTTCAATAAGAACATAAGTGCATATGTCATATTATACTCATAGATGCTCAAAATGTCGTACGTGCACAATATAGCAGTGTCTAAACCTAGTAGAACCGATAAGCAGCCTAGAACTTAAAAGAAATAAAAACGTGTAGAAAAAAATGAGTAGGCAAATATTTTATTCGTATTTGATTGTCTGATCTTCAAATATTTTACGTTTCTAGCGACTACCATGCAATGATATTTCTACCCTATATTTCTATACCGGAATGTAGTACATTATCCAAAATAAGCTCGACATCCAGAGTGCCGTGTTTACTTCAGAAAACCGAAAAACAGTAAACCTGTATACACTAGGTGCAGGCCAGGGCGAGATAATAACGGCATGAAATGTCACGGCTTCAAGAACTAAATTAAATTAATATAAAATGGGCAAATATACCTCCAGTGGATAGTTAAAGATCCAGGCAACAGGTCATTTTACATATACTGGTGTCATGTCATCGGATAAAATTTCCGGACCTCCTGAAGTATGCGCACCAAGATGGCGCACAACCTGAACTCAGGTTGTGTACCAGATTAGGGTTCAGGTTATTCGACATTTTGGTGCGTATATTTCAGGAGCACCAAATTTCCTCCATCTATACCAGCGATGGTAGAGCTTGAGTTTTAATTGAACTCGAGTAATCATTTAAATAAATATTCAAAGTGGCTGACTTATTCTTATTGGAATTACTCGGGCCAACTACTCAATTAGCCTTTATTGAGATTTAACCCAATTATTGAAAGAACTTTGAACTCGTTCCGATACTAGGATGGCCCATGACTCAGATTGACTAGTGACCCGGGGTTTAGGAACGTTTACTCAATTTAATACTTATCGATTTTAATCGGTAAGTATGTTGATAGATATTTTTCTGTCTGTCTGTTTGTCTGTCTGTCTGTTAGATATTTTGCATGTGCATTCATCATATGTCGGACCAGAAGCCTATTGATTTTAGATGAATTATGTCGAATAATTAGCGAGTCATTTTAATTAGTGATGGGACACAAGGTGTTACTATGAAGTAAGAGCGCTGTTTTGGGGGATCCCCTAACTTTCAATCGATAAGTCTTCGGTCTCTGACCGATATTCTCGTTACACCTTTGGATGGTTGTAGACCTAGGTTTTGCCAAAATTTATTCCGACGCGGTAATTGTTAAATCAGCACGACTAATTTTATTCCAATATTGCCATTTATCGTCGACGAAAGAGGTGTGAATAAGTGTTTACTGAAATGTTCAAGCTTTCAATTAAACAAATAGAATGGACAAATTACGGTTAAGTTTATACCCGACCTAGACTGGTAAATGAAGTCTAATAGTTTTCAATGAATAAAAAAAATTGTCGTTTTTTATTCTTTTTTTCTAAATTTGGCTACATGGAAGGCCATACGAACACATTCAGCAGTCAAGGAGATTAATTTCTGAATGTTAAGATACGGCTGACTACTGTAATACCAATAGCCACTGGAATAATTTACTTAAATGAATGTCGCGCGCACCCATCGAGAAACAAAAGTTTCATTTTTGAGCAAAGTTAGATGCGACCACTGAAATACTAATAACTATTCATAAAACTATAAAAAATAAAATGGTTCTAATATAAAATAAATCTTTTTATACGTTTTTATTCATATTCATTACCTATCTGGCATCGATCCCCGTAGTATCCTATGTTACAATCACATATAACTCTTGTACCGGCTTCGGTGCATTTACCATTCGCACATGGGTTGGGATTGCAACTTGCTAGGTTGGCTGAAACGAAGAAAAATTATGTATTAAACAATGCTCAAATGTAAATGTATGAACGTGAAGACCAAATCTCGACAAAATCCCAGCCAAATTAAAGAGGATTATAGCAGATACTGTGATTTAAAAGAAAACAGAAATTTTTTGGTTTTAAATGTCGGGCTCCAAAGGACACGAATAATTAAATTAAAAAAAATAGCAGGCCTTCCAGCAATTTTTGCTATCTACAAGTTTTAAAAATTCTCTTGGCATGGGCCCCGTTTGGCATGGGCGTGATGAAAGCGAAAATTTTTAATCGCAAAATGTTTTGATAAAATGATTCCGACATGGGATTAATTGAACCTTTTTTATTTGAATAGTATCAAATTCAACAACAGTCGTTAAAAATTGTCAGTCAATGATCCGCGTTTTTTAAATTTGTCATGGGCGCCATTTTCTAATGCACACTGGTATCAAATCTCTTGACTCTTGCACGACAGCAACGTTGCATTATCTATCTACACGGATTCACCGGTGCAAAAGCGTAGAAGAAGGATAAGTAGTTGGGCCCAGAGAAACTTAATATATATAGAAGAGGTTCCTAAACGGGGGCCGTGACTCGCAAAGGATGCCACAAAACTGCTGGGACTGGGGGGGGGGGGAGGGGGGGGACCACAATGCCGGCGTGATTTTAATTTCCCCTTTACAAGAAAACTTTCTTCATAGTTTTATTGATTGACAAGGTTATTTCACAGGGTGTTTTCACTTTGTTGGGCATAAATTGTTCAAACCTAATGGAGTTCAAAATCGAACAATCATAGTAACACTATAAATCCCACTGGAATGATAAACAAGGGGACATGAGTGCTAAAAACCTCGGCCACGAGCCATGATAGGCTGGGAACCACTCATGTAGAGTGTTCGCTAAAAACAACCCAAACTCGAAGCGTGGAGTCTACGTTGCTCAAACAGTTAAATCTGGCGATTCAACCGCTAGTCCACTACACCGTCTAAAACAGTAGTTTTACGACTTTTCAGACCACAGAAACTATCCAAAAAAGATAAACGTTTTTGTATTCGAGATATAAAATAATCGTTAATTGCATTACGCTTTGGTGAGGTAGTGCAATTCACTAAATTTAATGAAAGTTTTATTTCATTGCACCAGTCTTTGGGCTACCAAGCGTTTGGCCAGATTACTGGCGTGGTTACAGATCGCCAAGGTGGGCAAAGTCGAATAGTTTTATCGAATCGAATATTTTAAACGAATTGTCAAATATCAGATGTTTTTAATATACATACATACATCGGGCATTCAGAACGCTATGTTATTGTTATGTAACAATATACGCGGTTGTGTTTATTGCTTGGCGTTCCAAGCTTGGCGTTCAAGTTTTAAAATTTTACCGGTCCGCGAGCTGAAAAAGGTTGAGATCCACTGGTCTAAAAGATTACAGTTTTAATTTCAAAAAGGCAGCAACCCAAAATGCGATCATTCACCTGTTTCACAATGCTTTCCACTGAATCCAGCTCTACATCGGCAAACGTATATGGATCCTGTCCTCAAGCACGATCCTCGGTTCTTGCACGGGTTCGGCAAGCAAGGATTTTTCTCTGCTGTGTGAAAGAAAATTGTTGTTGAAAATCTCACACACTCGAAAGTAATGTCACTGACTACTGACATGTAAAGAGCATTGGAGTACTAATTCAGCAAATAGACCTATTTAGTGGGAGGATTTAAAATATTTAGAACGGGTTATCTCTTGTATCCACACTTGGAATTATTAAGTAAGCCTTGTTCAACGCAATTTCAAAAACCTACAGCTGACCTATGGAAAGATCGACCTCTAGGGAAGACATCATATCAAGAATATACAGATCACTTGTCGAAACATCACTTGCAAAAAGCAGATTCGATTGGTATATATTGTTCTACTGAAATCAAAAATATCAGAGTAACCCGGAATTTGTTTTGTACGGTATACCAATTTCATCGCATTCCTGGTTGACATGGGGCTCGAACTCGTAACCTGTCGTTTTACCTTTTCTTTCACACCTTTCTCCTCTATACCCAGGTCTGCATAAGCAATGAAAAGTGCCATCAGTTGCTCGACAGGCACCACCATTCAGACAAGGATTCGAGTCACAGATGTCTTTTTCTACAATGAGAAAAACAGCTTAATCCAAAGCGCAATAGTTTCGCGAAAAAATACTCACTATCTGTACACACGGATTGGGTCGGGGCGTTCTGAATTTTTTTTAATTGCCAAGTCAGACGTATATAGGATAGGATTTACATAATTATTCCAGGGGAGAGGAAAGCCGATAAGACGGCTTATCCATATGGCGAACCACGGCCTCTCGTCCGGTTACCATTCCAAGTCGGGTATGGGATTAGTTATATTGTTTGTTTTCGAAAGCATGGACTTGGTGGTGGATGAAGCCGTAACCGACCAGCGGTTACGTGAACCACCCAACGACAGCGAGGAGTCCAGCAATCCTCTCGCACATAACCATCCCTGCATGGGATACGAACCTGCGAACCCATGCAGAGTAATTAGAGGTGCGGTGGCGAGCGTATTTCTAACGCTTAGCCCGTTGAGCCACAACGCCGCGCCGGTCATCAGCTAGCGGCTCCGGTCGGAAAACATGGGTTTTCAAGAATATTGACGGCCAAAAAGGGGTTTCAAGCTACGAAAAGTTGCTATGTATGATACAGAAAAATGTTTTTGTCTTTCTACATTTCAAAAGGGGGAGGAAGGGTTCCGACCCTCACCCCCTGGATACGCTCCTCCTATCAATAATCTTGTACGCAACGCTAGCCATTCTTACCTTTACATTTAAAAGTATTGCAAGGCCTTGTTCTCTCCTCTTCACACCAGAATGCAGAAATGCAAGTCCGTTTCTTAGGTTTTTGAATTCCTCCACCGCAAGGTTTAGTGCAAGGAGTCCAATTGTCGTCGTAAACTCCGGAAACTGAAGGTAAAGAAACGCATAGTATTACTCAAATTGTTCCATTATCTTTGTACCCGCGTACATTTGCCCTGAACGAATGCTGTTATTGTGGCACCGTTCTAGGAAATTTGCCGTAGGAACTCTCGCCGCAGGAAATTTTGCCGCATAGGAAAAATCGCCGCAAGAGCATGTACATGTATTTGTGGTAAAAACAATTAGGTTTTCAAAGTACCTTTTTGTTCGAAAAAGATTTGTTTTTTAAGAGCATACCCTGACCCTATGAACTCAACTGTTTTATCACAAATACTTGTTTTGCAGCAACATTCACTTGCGGCAATTTTTCATGCGCTGAATTTTCTTATGCGGCGAGATTTCTTAAGGCAAAATTTTCTGCGGTGGATTTCCCGGACACGCTGTGGAACAGCTAACAAACATAACTTACGGTGACTGGCACGCTAAATTTTGACTTCTCTAGAACCTAATATTTGAGACAAAAACATTTTTTACCTTTGAAAAAAGCTTGACGAATCCCATTCTAGAATTTTGCAAAAAAGTTAATGCTTTTGAAACGCCTTGTATACTTAAAACGGTCCTTGAATAGTCCTTACGGGCATTTCGGCCCTTGGACGTTTCGAATCAGACGTTTCCCCACACACAGGCTCGAGTTTGAGACACTTTTATTTGTACTGTATAATTAAGCCTCATGTGGTAATGATGTAATCTAGAGGTGTGCAACCTGTTGCCCGCGGGCCCACAAAGAAAAATTGTGCGGCCCGCGATGAAGTGTTAATTTTAAATGGTTTGCGGCCCGCGAAACAAGTTTTTATTACAGTTAAATCTGGAACGTGATTTGCGTTGCAAAACCAATACCTGAGTCTGATTTTTTATCTATATGCCTATAACTCTACAATGACTTAATTTGTGCAAACAACGCATGTCACAAGATCAATAGCCAAAAGTTTTGTGCCCACAACTAATATAAAGCCTATGTTAAATAAAGGTGCGGCGCGGTTTCATCCAGTTATTGCTATCTATCCATCCTGTATTAAAGGTTGAACACCCCTGTGTTGTAATCTATTACATCGTGTATCGTTGATGAACGTTTCTCCTCACTCGAGCCTGCGTGTGTCACAACATTGGCTCCGAGACGACGGTGGGCGGAAATGTTTGTAAACCGTGAAGGTTCTCCCTCAAAGGAGGGATATTGTGACTCGTCTAATAGACACTGGTGAAGATTTTTAAGAAATTCTATCATTTCGTCCTCATCGGGGTATAATTATGTGCGAAAGAATTGGTGGAATCTTTACTGCGGTAGGGTGGTTCAAGGGTGGATTACTACCTCTTCCACCAAGTGCATGCACACAAATAATTGGGTATCTAATATCATAGCTGGACTGGTAACCGGACGAGAGGTCACGGTTTGCAATATGATCAGTATATACAGATAATTTTCTAACAATCCACATAGCTGGAGTGCTAACCAAACGAAAAGCCATAGTACGCCATACGATTAAGCCGTCTTAAAATCCATGCGTATAAACAAATACCTGACTAACCAATCCCATACCCGACCTGGACTGGTAACCGGACGAGAGGCCGTGGTTCGCCATATGATTAAGCCTTGTTATTGCCTTTCCTATCCCTCGGGGCAAACATTAAAAATAAAATTATATTACGAGGGTGAGCTGACATTTATTCTCAATCGATTGATATACTGTTAACCCACATTTGATCCCCACCCTGTATTGTATATTCATACTCAAATTGATTTTCACCTTCAGCAGTTATGAAGCTAGCTCGTCCCATTTCCTTTGAAGTTTTTACTTTCTCAAGTACGAGTTGTCCGCTTTTACACATCAAGAATTGATTTGGGTATTCGGTGGATTCGTACGCGGTTGTACCCTAGGATGAAAAAGAAATAATAAATTATTCGGTGGATATAGGGAGGGAGAGAGAGAGAGAGAGAGCAGTGGGGAGGCCATGGCTCCTCTCTAAGGTGCGCAACTTTGCCATTGCGCAGTACCCCCAGACCATTCGCGCAGTGAAATCTCATTCTCGCGTACCTGTAAACAGTAGTGGGACTCAGCCGGTTCGCCCTGGTTCTATAGAACCGTCTCACGGAATTTTATGAGATCCGCGAACCGGTTAGCATTACTGGCTTATTTACTAAAAAAATATGACTTTTGTGTTAGAACCGGCTGACGAAAATTCTGAATCCCACAACTGTCTGTAACATTACGTTTCCAAAGCGTGGCTCGTCAAATTTTCCAGCGCCGAATAATGAATCAGCTACATATCGAGATTCATCAATGACACATGGACAAAGTGTAAAAAACTATAAGGCACGAAATAAAGTTGGGGAAGCACGAAGACAGGGCGAAACTATTATAATTAAATGTGTAGGTAATTTGTTCGCATTCTGATAATATGTTAAACTATTGTAATATTTCACAAAGTTGGTAAATTGTTTAGGACTCGGCTAAGTTAGCCTTAAAATATTAATGCTCACTAGAACGAACATTTGCTCAATGTGAAATTTTCTTCGAGGGAACACTGGGAGCGAATATTAAAAACGATATCGTGACCAGTGTTCCCTACAAAAAAATTTTACACTGAGCAAGTGTTTGTTTTAATGAGCTTGAATATTTCAAAGCTAAGTTAACAGAGTCCTAAATGATTTACAAACTTTGGGAAATATTACAATAGTAAAATTATTATCAGAATGCGAACGAATTATACAATTAAATTATGATAGTTTCTCCCTGTTTTTATGCTCTTTAAACGTTTATACACTCTGTCCATGTTTCTTGCTAAATCTTGATATTTAGCTGATTCATAATTAGGCGAACTTGGATGTTGTGTATTGAACTGCAGTTCCTTTCTCCTTGATTACTTTCTACTTCGGATCCGTATGTGGCGTTGAAAAATATGACGAGTAACGCTTCGGAAACGTAAGGTTGCAAGTGCGCGAGAATGAGATTTTACTGCGTAGATGGTTTGGTGGTACTGCGCAATGGCGGAGTTGCGTACCTTAGAGGAAACCATCATCGTGACATTAAGTGCGATATAAAAAGAGAGTAGAAATATATGAAGAGGTGGAGGAAGAGATATGATATAAAAGAGAGAAAGGCAGTATTGAAAGAGCTAGAGAGTGAGAGACGAAGAGAAGGTAAAGCAGGGGCGGGCAAGGTTTTCGGAACAAGGCCAACGATTTTGCCCATGTAGACTGGCGGGCCATGTAAGTGTGGCGTAAAAAGTTACATTTTATAAACAATATTGACAGTGTTACAGAAGCAAAAATGGAAAACAATAGGCCTCGTGCCAAAACTTTTTTTTTGTGACAAATTCCTCGAGGTATTTTTAACTAAAGTATCAAAATTTGGTTTTAGTTTGGTTGTGGCAGCATCAGGGGGGCCAGATCAATGGGCCGAATAAAGCCCGCGGGTCGTAGTTTGCCCATGCCAGAGGTAAAGGCACATTTATTGGGGTTGGAGAGAAAGTGAATGAGAATTGGATAAAGACGCTAATATTAATGGAGATTGAGCGTTTCCGAAGAAAAAGAGAGGGAGTCCAGTATTGGAAAATTGATTGTTTATCATAAATGGACTTGTGCAATTTTCTAGCTGTATCACTCACTGTGTTGAGAGACTTGTGAGATATTTGAGTGAACGAAAAGTTATGAAATTTTTAGGAGAGGGATTAAAAGTCACTCAGGACCAATGGAGAAGAAGGGATACATTCATCAATAAATATTCTCACCTTAAAAAAATGATTCTTCTTTGTCGTGAAGCTACCAGCCCGTTCAAACGATCTGCGACCGTCATATCTATTAATATATATGTACGCATCCACGTCCACCAAGTAATGACGAGTAAAATCTAAAGTCTTGAATGAAGATTCTCCTCGCGTCGCGGTCAGACCAGGTTCGAGTATATTGAACTTTAAAGCGTCAGAAACATCTGCGCTGCACGTAGCAGGATTTCCTTTGCTTCCTTTAACGTATTTTGGTGTTGTTTCGTACGTGTGTAGGTAGACAGGAACAGAGGCTGTAAGTAGTAATAGTGGTTAGTGTTGGCTTGAGTATTGACTTGATTCGATATGTATTCGAGTTACCAATTATTAAAAAATAGTTACTCGAGTCATCTTTATGAAAATACTCGTACTCAAGTAACAGATATTAGGTCTAAACTCAGTGATTGACTTGACCTCCGACTCTGTTTCTACTGGAGACTCGACCAGGCCATGAATTTTCAAGTAGGAGGTGGAACTTCTAATTGCCCAAGTAGACCTTAACCGTTGGCGATTAATGAGAGTCTAAAAAGCGTTTCCTTTTTTTCTACGTTCAAAAAGGACGGAGGCCGATCAGAACCACATCTGCCCCCTGGGTACGTCCCTACCCTAGGATAACTCGTAACTCGCCCGACTTGCAAGTTGCACGTACGTTTGTAGATAGACAGGACCCGGCTCTGGAAACAAATAGTAATGGTTTGTGTCAGTGTTCGTAAATATCGAGTTATGTCGAGTCCCGGTTAATCCGAGCAGGCACAAAAATTTCGGTTAATGATCTCATGACATGCGGTGTTCGCTTCGCACGAGTTAGCCGTTGGGGCATTGTAACGCAATAGCCATAGATAATAAATTGAATTCAGGGTAGGCTTTGTAAAGTAAAAGAACTGGAAATACTCTCACATATCAAATTGAATTAAATCAAAAGCTCGTTTCGTGATAATATACAGTTTTTGCTGTTAGTATGCAAGCAAAATGAGTTGAAGCTAAAGGGACACAATATTCTACAGCAGTGTTTCTCAAACTTTTCAAGCCGCGTCCCCTTTTTAGAATTAGAAGTCTCGCGCCTTATCTCAAAAGTAACTAACTTACAATAAGCTGCAAATAACAGATAGTAAGTCGAAAGTATGTTTTATTAGAAGTACACGTTGAAAATATGTGGATTGAACGTAAATAATAACTTAAGGAAATATAAATATCCAAAATAAAGAAAAGTGAATATCCAAAATAAGGCGAGCAAGGTCAAATCTAACAAATATTTTTTTAGCTTCACGTCGCTTCAAAAATTGTCTACCGAAAATCATTAAAACTAAAAAAAACTCACCTTGAGATACGCTGAGTGTGACAGTGATGAATAAAAGGCAAGACGAGAGCCGTTCTTTGGTCATCATGTCTTCTATCATGAAAAATTATATCGAACCTATAATCTAAATTTCTATACAAAAAAAAAACGTTTATTATAAAGCAGCACAGATGAACACATACCATAAATTACATTTCATACGCTCATTATAAGCATTTGCCTAAAGTAGCGGTTCCCAAGCTTTTTGTTCGTGCGTTATCAGGGAAAAAACTAACGGCGCACAAAAAAGACATCACGTAACAGAGAGTAAATAATAAATAAATCATTAAAATATTTATAATAAAAACAAAATATAAATTTTCAATCATATAATAGTTATGTCAATTCTGTTAACACATTCGCCGCCCCCTTTAGAAACCGCTGGTCTAAAGTATTTTATCTATCTTGACCCAGAACATACCATGAATCCCACTTCATATTCTTACTATATTTATTTGTCCAAAGCTTCATGTTATTTATCCTAATCCATATTATACCACGAATCCCATTTTCAAACTTACTCTGACCTGACCCACAGTCCTATGTCTGCCTTAGCCCTATCACCCTATTGTAAAGTCGGAAGAAAAAATACACAGTCGGATACACTACATATCCAACATTTAAAAAAAATCCAGCTACGACAATTCGTCGACAAAAAAATGGAATCCCACTCTTTGACACTCAGAATTTAGATTTTACGAAAACTGCGAAATTTACAAAAGAAGCGCTTCAAACAATACTGTACGCACATGAATCAAATCTTCAAATGAAAATTACTCATTTGCCTTTTCACGTTCTTATTTTTCTAACAGAAATCGCTTAAAGCAAGTCGCCAGTCATCTCAACAATGCGGGAATTTTATGAATAATGAGTGAACCGCAGAATGAGATTGAAACTTTGCGGATGGGATTAATACAGTGAAAAACACAGTGATTCAACTTGAATTGTGGTGTAATATGTGTATTACTGAGTTTGTGAATGCGATTTTGTAAATAACAGTCGCTAAATGGACTGCAAAATCGAAGGACCTAGACTCCTAGAGATTCTAAAAAAGCACAACTGCGAATCCGGATATTTGTCAGCAAAATTTTGGACTCTTGGAAACTTTAACGATGAACTTTTGGATTATTCACATTCAAAGAACATAGAAGTAGAGATTCCTACAAACGAAACTCCGGTTTCGGATTATCTTCAAAAAAAAAGTTCGACTCCAACCCCACTCTTCGCATGAAACTCAGAATTTGTGATTCACGAAAACGGCGAAATTCACAGAAGAAGAGCTTTAAACAATACTGTACATACATGAATCAAATCTTCAAACAAAAATGTTTACTTCGCCTCACAACTCCGGATCCGGTTTTGAATCCGGCTTCTCCTTAACAAAAATTTTGACTTTAACTCCAGCACCCGACTTCAAAACACCCAAAATTTAGACTAGACGAAAAAGGAAAAATTTGCACAGAAAGCGTTTTAACAATGCTGTACTTACACTAATCAAATCTTCAAACAAAAATTTCTACTTTTCTACTTTTTAATTTTTCTAACAGAAATTGCTTTAAGTAGCCAGTCATCTCAACAATGCGGGAATTTTATGAATAATAATTGAACCGCAGAATGAGTAATAAAAAAACACAGTGATTCACATTGAATTGTCGTGTAATATTCATCAGTCGTATAAGAACTGTAAGTTATTAAAAAACAAAAAAGACGACTCCGGGTCCGGATTCTTGTCGAAAAAGATTGAAACTCCAACTCCTACTATTTGGTACAACAAGTTGGAATTCATGAAAATTGTGGAATTGCAAGCTTTTACTATTCCTAAATCCTGTAAAGTCGAGAAAAAATTATCTATCCATGGACAAATTCAGATCTGGATTTGCATCGACAGAATTTTGACTCCAACTACCACTCTATGTCACTCAGAATTTATAATTTACAAAATTTGAACAAGAAGCGCTTTAACAACACTGTATCAAATCTTCAAACACAAATGTTTACTTCGCCTTTTCATGCTTCAATTTTTCTAACAGAAATCGCTTGAAGCAAGTTGCCAGTCATCTCAACAATACGGGAATTTTATGAATAATTTTTGAACCGCAGAATGAGATTGATACTTTGCGGATGAGAATATTGAAAAACACAGTGATTTAACTTGAATTGTCGTGTAATATGAGTATTACTGAGTTTGTATGTGAGATTTGGTGATAAAAGGTAGAATTAAAAATCGCTAAAAGACTGCAAAGCCACAGAAAGCGTCATTCAACTTGAAACTTCATTGAAAACGCTAAACCGGATCCGGTTTCAATTCGGCCACTTTTCAACAAAAACTTGAACACTAACTTCAGCAGCCAACTCTGAGACAAATTCAAAATCAAAGTGCCGAATTGAGATCTATCACCCACAAATTCGGATCCGGATTTTTGTCGAACAATGTTCAATACAACTCGCAACTCTGTGACACTCAAAATTTAGATTTTACAAAAACTGAAATTTACACAAGAAGCCATTTAACAATTCTGTACTTACACTTATCAAATCTTCAAACAAAAACATCGACTTCGCCTTTTCACGATTTGATTTTTATAACAGAAATGGCTTGAGGCAAGTCGCCAGTCATCTTATCAATGCGGAAATTTTATGAATAATGATTGAACCGCAGAATGAGATTAGTAATCAAAGTTAGAATCAAAATCGTTGAAGGAGCTGTAAAGTGAAAAAAAAACGATGTATATAACTTGAACCGTTTTGAAAACCGACTCCGAACTCCGAAACCGACTTGCAAGTCCAGTAACCACTTGTCTAGACTCTAGAGCTTACATGAGAAAATTACGGGTCGAATATTGCCCGTTGGGTAATCCAATCTGGCCCGCCTGATGCTGCCACAACCAAATTAAAAACCAAATTTGATTTGAGATTTTAATTAAAATTAGTTTCGGCACGAGGCTTATTGTTTTCAACTTTGCTTTTGTAACGCAGTAAATATTGTTCACAAAATGTACCTTCCACGCCACACTTACATGGCCCGCCAGTCTAGATGGGCACTTTTTTACCCACAGGTCTAAAAAACCTTTTCCGTCACAGTTCTAGAGCATTGGTCAATTCAAATACATTTAAAACACCATATCAAACTGTGCAATAGGAAAACGGCATATGGGTTATTGTAGTGTTACTATGACACCACTTACTGATGGGCCTGCTAAACCAGTATTTAAAAAATAATAATGAAATTGAATATAAACCCCCGTTTTACGTAAAGAAAATATCGTTGTTCCCAATTCACGTACAATGAAATCCCGTCAATCAAACAGAATTCAGTCAAAAGATTCCCGCCTCTCCAAAAACACAGCGCCTAAAGCACCATATACAGCACCTAGTTAATAAACAGAATATTGATTATAATTGCCTTAATATACTACCGCATACAGTTGGCCTTGCTATCAGTATTTAAAAGATCAAAATAATGACATCATTCGAAATTACCATAAATCGAAAAGACTGGTGATTAATAAATCCGGAATCATACATAAATAGAAACTAGAGACAAGATTTATATGAGTCATATCTCGACGGTGCTTTCAGTTTTCGCGTAGCAGTTGAGTTCATTCTGAGATTTGTTGAAAAATTTATATTAAATAAAAAAAAGGATCTGTGTTTTCAATACGACGTTTATTCACGTTTTTTTTTGCTCGGAACAATGCACTGTGCAAGAAGCCATAAGATATGTGAGAAGCTGCTATCTAAATGCCAATCTTTTGCGACTCTTTTAAGATTTTCACCACTTTTACTCTGATACAGGTTTTGCACGTTTTTTAAATACGTATTAGGTAATTTTCCTATTTTAAGCGTTGGTAGGGACTTGGTACAAAATATCCAAAAATTAATATGTTTAACATGTTATTAAATTACTTTTGAGTGACTCGTTGAAATCATTGATCGAGGTATTTGTTCAGGTCGACACTAATGCAAGAAAAGTGAGATTTGAGAAAAATACCTCCGCAACGTTTTGAAATAACAAATTAATAATTATCCAGTTGGTGCTAAGAATGATTTAAAGATGTGAATTTCCGGCGCAATCAGCGTCCTTAACGATATGCCAAACCAATTTTTTAGCGTTGACAGGGACTTTGTACGAAAGATCCAGGATTTTTAATATGAGGCTTTTTCACACGTTCACTTTGGACAATATTCTGTTGTAAAAGCAGTCTTACTGTTGGATAGTACGTCATCAGACAATCAGGACTATTCTGTGACCTTGCAGCACGCGGAATCTTTTGAGAGTGTTACAAACTATAAGCAAGCATATTTTTTTGGGAAAGAGCTGCAAATACTACATTTCGTATGCCATGAACAGATAAGCAAATATTTTTTAATTTTGACAAAGCCCATCAGCTCGATTATAATAAATAGCAGATAACTAAATTAGAATAGTTTAATCCCCATGCATAATTTTATTTGTTAAATTATTTTATTTGTAACACGAACTTGAATCAGTCGTGTCAAAGTACCTATCGTAGATATTGGTGCAACCTAAAAAAAAAACAGTGGTTTCTTGAAATTATTCTATTAATCAAATTTTACCTAAAATGGTCCATGAACCGATACAAAGACCGCGAGTCTGAATAAGGATCTTGCTCCACACCAACACAAAAGTACGTTACAGAAAAACATTTGCGTCAGTGTGCAGCAAGATCTTGCCGCAGCATTCTTGCGTTACATGCCTACGGATTCACTCCCACAAAGGCAAGGAAGGATAGTTAGTCTCGCGTAACCCCAACTGCAAGTCTGTATATACGGAACCTGTAAACCAGGTAATATTTACACGAACGACGATGACTCACAATATATATATCGATACTACTTCATATGTATTCTCAGTACTGTTACTTATTGTTTGTTCTGTTTCAGTTTCGGTATGAAGTTATACCAGTTTGAAATATGACAGTTTAAATACTCTATATCGCCAACTTATGGGTTATCCTGGTTGGTTTGGTTAAAACAGTGTTTCCAACTTTTTTTATTGCTCGCGGCCCTCTTCCGGAAGCTTTTAGTCCTCGTGCCTCCCGCTGTTTATCATTCTAATGGTATTTATATTGTTATCTTGATCGGTAGATTTCAAATCTCGTTGTGCTCAACGAAGTGAAAACACCATGTAGAATAATCTTATCAATCAATCAACTAGGAAGGGTAGTTTTTTGACAAGGAAAAGTAAAATTAGTGTTTGCCTAGTATTGTTGCCTTCCTCTAACTGTTCTGTGGTCCTCTGTGACTCTTGGTGGACATCGAAACTGTGTGTCTCACAAACACACTGTCTCTTTTATTACTGACTTTTTAAAATCATATTGCTTCGTGTAAACTTTTTCACTAATTTCACTAAATATTTACCGAGCGTGAAAATCAACTCTGCTCAAAACAGTTTAAGAACGATGTTGAAATGCGCTTTTACACCCTTAATTCATCCGATTCGGAATACCACATTAGTTTGAAATTTATTCCGGCCTCGGATTTACAAAAGTGCTTACACTAAAACTGTGACACAGTAACACTGTGCCTAAACACAGCTTTAAAATTCGCGATAGAAATATTACTGTTACGAAAAGTTTGATATATATATTTTGGCTAAATTTATTATTCAGTCATCGGAATTTTCGACTCCAACAATCAAATTTCGGACTCCAATATCCGGAAGAAGCACAGTGTTCACCATTGTGTCCGGGAAGTTTAAAAGTATGTCCAGTACAATAATACCGCCTCTAACACTAAACCCTAACCCAATGCTATCCAACCGCTCATGGCTCGTGGTATTCTTCCCGATGGCTTTAGCACTCAATCCCCCTCCCGTTATGTTCAAACAATTCATGCTCAACAAAGTGTGAAAACACCCGTGAAATAACCTTATCAAGCAATGGAACTGGGATGAACGGAAGAGGGGTTTCTTGTAAAGTGAAATCAGTTTTGCGCTCATCATTGTGGCCACTTTAAACTGCAATGTGGCCCTCTTGAGGAGCCCGGTTGGGAACCCCTACCCTACCCCCTTTCGAATCTGACTCTTAACAAGCCATATCGAAATTCGAAAATCCGAAAAAAAAGCTTTGGCTCCTAAATACGGTAAATTTAAAAGTACGTGCGGTACCCAAACAGTTACTCTTGGTTCACACCAAGACAAACAGTGAAGAAGATTTTTGTTGTTGAATATATTTATTGTGATAAACTTCACTTAGAGGAATTTAAAAACGGCCTAGTCGAAAACCCGGAAGACCAAATAAAAATATATAGAAAATTTCAAAACATGGCCGAATAATCGAACCATATATGGTTTCAATAAATTCCCTTTGCAACTTTTCAAGACTTTATAAATACCTTGTCTATATTAATTACTCTGGAAACTTTAAAATCGTTAACTGCAGATAAAAAAACAAACAAAAGTCTCGTTTCATCAGGATTCTATTCATTTAGCAAAGTTCATCGATAAATTCTTTTTGTAAATTGAAATTTAACACTTTTCGAACACTCTTTATATTAATTATTATGGAAACGTAAATATCGTTAGCTTCAGATAAAAGTAAAAAATGGCCACGTTTCATTTATCAGCAAAACAGCTTAATTTTAACACGAGAGTGAGAATCCTGTGAATGTAATTCCACTGTTCATCTTGATCCAATCTTCATAAAACTCTATTCTGCTGTAAACTCCAGGCTTATTCTGTCCGCAAGATTGCCCGAAAGAAGTTAAACCTGCGATGAACCAAGCACACGTATGGCAACGCTGGCACATAATCGGGCCTCCGCTGTCACCCTGTATAAAGAAGAAAAAAAATGTGAACACGTTTTTCTTTTAGTATTTGCAGTGAAAATAGCTCTGTAAATAAAGCCGCTGGTACGTAAAGAGCTGCTTACTATTTCACGCCTTCACCACGTAGCGCTATTATAGTTTGTTAAGACTGGAAAATTTCAATTTCGGTCTACCCAATTTATGGCGCTCCAGACGTATTTGTACCAAGATGACGCACAACCTTGACAACCCTAACCTGGTACACATACCACGTTCAGGTTGTGCACCATCTTAGTACGAATACTTCGGGAGCACCCAATTTAATACACTTTTGTTAAGTGGTCGTCAAACTGTGGGCCACTAAGGATTTTTTAGTGAGTCCCAAATAAATTTCAATTATGACAGTAATGCACAAAACAGTTCCTTCACACCGCCCTTCATTGTCATGTAGCGGTTTTCCTGGGGCCAAGAGCAAAGACCATTTGCCATGTCTACATTAACTTAAAGCAAATTAAGCAAAGTTTATTTAATTCTTCAACTGAAATATATTTATTCGTTTTCCTTCGTTTGTTGTCTCTCGTATTCTTAAACGTGGCGCATAAAATAACTAATGCAAACGATAAGAAAAAAAAAATTAGATATTATTTATAGAAGAGCAGGAGGCCACAGATGTTGATAACCTCAGAAGCGGGCCACAGGTTATGAAAGTTTGAAAACAACATTTCCAGTATATTCTACATCAGGAGTGCTGGGCGGAACCCTATCGAATCCCTATCGAAATTTATCTTCGGAAAACGGAAAAATCGATTCGCTGAAAAAGTTGGCTTTTTCAACGCATAGTATAATCGCGGCGCCTGTCCTAGACGCCGTTGTACAAATATTCAATTCCGATTCTTGACCCTCTCCCTTTAAAAATCATGCTACACCTTTGTTTAACTTACTCTGCAGGTATCTCTTGAGCCAGAAAGCCGCCCGACGCACAAACTTCTATCTCTTTGAACGGGGCCGATTTCGTCGACCAGAAGACGTAGCTCGTTTTTGCAGACGTCTATCGGAAAAACTTTTAGACCGACGTGGAACATGTCATCTGAAGGAGTGTTAGTGGACAAATCTTCAAAGTTTGCTGTAAATGAAAACAAGATGTGAATTTCTATCTACCGTATTTTTTGGACCATGCGGCACGCTTCAAATATTTATCTCAAAAATACATCCTGTATAAGCCAATGCACGCATTATCGTCCGATACATAAATACGAAGCCAATCTAAGCAATTTATTGACATTGAGCTTTATAACCTGGCGCTATATGGTTCGTAAAAAACGGTAAAAGCTGTTTTACTGATCGTATTGACTTGCTTCCATCCTTTCGTTGATATTGATTTACTGGCTCATAATTTGAAACCATATAGTTCGATAGGGGTTGGCGTTTCACTAGTCCATCGTAATCTGATGCAAATCCTTTAATCCTGAATGAATACTCATAAATTTCCACCTAATAAAAACATATTTTGACAGCTAGGAGATAATATTAACTTACTTATTCCAAATCCTGCTGCATAGCAATGCCAATCTTCTGGAGGCGTCTCGTACTCGGGCATACATATCGGCATAACAGTTCCCGAGTATGTGACTTCGTTTTCCAGCTAAAACAAGAGAGCAATGATCAGATATGTGGACACGAAAGCCAAAACAAAGTAGTAGTATTATTAAATTTTGGAAATAAATAGCAACAACTTAACTTGACGATCCCCATTTTGTGCCCGGAAAGTAAAATTGCTAGATCTGTGTGGCAATGGCCAGTAATGGGTAAAAGTTTCTGAACCCCGAATCGCGAGTCAGGTTGGGTCCACGATAGGGCTGGGTATTCCGAATCGAATAGTAAATTATTCGACTCGGTTCTTAATAGAATTTTGAATCGCCTCCATTTTTTTTCCGCCAATCGTCGAGGTGAATTTCTCATTTTTTTTTCTATTCAATCCATATTTTTCTCACGCAATTCTGAAATTTGACTATTTTCTGTAGTGTGGTATTGATAAAACGTGTATCTTATTGTGTGTTAACGCTCAGTAATCTGTCTGAGTGATGTATTCTATGTTTTCAGTAATTCATTTGTTGACAGGACCAATTAACAATTAGAATTTGCATTCAATTATATATTTCCAAGTATTCGAGATTCGATTCGAAAATAATATTCGATTCGATTCTTAAATCACCAGCTATTCGAAAATGCCCCGCTCTAGTCCATGAGTCATCTAAATCTCGAGTGGAGTCGTGTAAATCTCTTAGTTAAATCGCATTAGGGGTTAGTTCAGAGGTGGGCAAGGCTTTTGAACCAGGGGCCAAAAGTTTTGCCCACTAAGACTGACGGGTTATGAAAGTGTGACTTAAATAGTTACATTTCATGAACAATATTTACAGTGTTATAAAGCATAGGTGGAAAACAATAAGCCTTGTGCCAAAACTAAATTTAACCGCAATCTCAACAAATTGACCTATTTTAGCTTAAACATCAAAACTTGGTTTCAGTTTGGTTGTGGCAGCATCAGGTGGATCAGATTGAACTACCAAATGGGCCGGATTTGGCCCGCGAGACGTGCACTGCCCATGTCTGCACTAGGGGTAAGTTGATACCGAGTCCGAAACAATTTATTCATTCTTTGACAAATGGTGATTCGAGTCTAATTCGAATGACACGAGCCTGGAACCGGCAGTAACACTGTAATGAAGGCATTTGGAGTTTGTCGCCATATTATGTCAATCTATACTCTGATTATCCCTGTCACCTACAGTAGAGCTAGGTCGGGTCGGGTCGGGCTTCTCTATCGCTGACTTTTTTTTTAAATGAGGCGTTTTAGCCATGAGAGACCGTGGTCTGCAAAAAAACAGAAGTTGCCTCATCAACACGACACATACTGTACTAAACTCTTGTAATGACCATTCAAAGAACTCATGAATAAAATGTGAAAATTTCGGGTTTGCTTCGGGCTCGGGCCTGCGAATCCAGTTAATTAGTCGGGCTTGGGCCGGGTTTAATACCCCCGGGCTTGGGTCGGGCCGGGCTGAAATTTTTGGGCCCAATCTTTTCTCTAACCAAGGGCTACTCAACTGGCAGACCGCGGTCCGAATTCGGACCTTTCGAGTATTTGATTTGGACCGCACATCAATCTTTATTTTTGATCATTAGCCTCACTTTAAGTTTCCTTTTATAAAAATGACATTTATAGCTTTGAATATACACGAAAAGAACTATAACACCATAATAACATAACAACAATCTTAATTAGCTAATAATCATTAGCCGTTTGCGTTTAAAAGTTGCCAAAATATAATTTCTGGAAACACCGGACCCAAATATTTTTTAAGTTTTGTATGCAGACCTTCGGTAAAAGTAGTTGAGTAGCCCTGCCTACAGTATATTGAATTTACTGTATAATCTAGTCACCCCATCAGATTATGTTAACATTTATATATATACAATTGTTCATTCACCACATTGGAATTATTCAGAAGCGATTCATCAGAATTATATCGTACTAAGACAAATCGTGCGTATCGTACAAGACTCTTTTGTCATAAATAGCCTGGCCAATGCACAAGAGGTAGTAAAAGAGAAAGGGTGAGATGAAGAGACAGAGAGAGAGTGAGGAAGTGGGAATTACAGTTGTAAAGAGAGTAAGAGAGAGAGGTAGAGAAATGGAGGAGAGAGTAAGAAAGATATAATTGGGGAGATAGAGGAGAGAAAGATATGGAAATGAGAGAGACTGAGAAAGAGAGTGAGGGAGATTGAAAAAGAGAGAGAAAGAAAATTAGGGAAGCGAAAGATAGTAGGGGAGGAGAAGAAAAATGAGAGAGAAAAAGGTATTGTAATAAAGAGAGAGAGAGATAAAAAGAAAGAGCAGTAGAAGAAAATCAAATCTTACCTCTATCAAACCGATATCGTTCTCGGATGTTGTCGGATCATAATCTTCGTGGGGGATATATCTTACTATCTCCTCTCTTACGTGGCCGGCACTGGGAGTACTGATTTTAATTGTTCCAAGCAATGCGTAAAAGTCGGCTGGGTCAAAGGGAACTCTTGCCCTGTTATTTAAAACTTTTTTGTTAGGAGTTCTGTCGGTCACTGCTTCAAGGACCTCAAAAATACGTAATGTTTGAGTAAGCGACTTTGAAAACGTCTCGGGCTAACCCGGAGATTTTGAAATCATATTTTCGAAATTAAGACTTCCACACCGGGCGGGGGTTTGCAATTTTAGGGGATGGGTGCTGTTTACCCCTATAGGGGCGGGGGTGTCGGTACATCATCGTACCTTGTTGGAGGTAAAAAAAAACGTAAAGATTTTAGGGGGTTGTTCACTGCTATAGGTCTTGGGTACATCACTGTACTCACCCTTGTTAGGAGTAAAAGGCGTAATAAAATTGTTCCGAGTCAAATTTTCAAGTCCGGATACAATAACCGGAGTTGGTTTTAGAAATGATCGCAGTGAAATTTTGGATCCGGATAATAATTTTTATTATATCCTTACCTCATGCAATGAGCTGCAGACAGAATCCATTTCTTATGGATCAGAGACCCTCCACAAGCGGCCGAGGCTGATCTTTTGTCGACAATGACGGCCTGAAACGAATAAATCGATAGAATTTAAAATGATTAAAATGACATAGGTCATAGAATATTGAGTGGGGGAGCGGGGTTTGGAAAAAAAACCAATAAATGGGTTTAATCGGGGTCCTCAGAAAAAAAAAATAATGTGACAGCTTAATGGGGCTATTTTCAGTCTCGCGATAACCACCTAAACCATTTTTGTATTTTTGTTATAGGCGTTGAGCGACTGCGGCAAATGGGTGCACCGCAGCCAGTGGCGTATCTAGAGCAAGGCTACTCAACTATTTTTATGGAAAATCCGCATACAAAACTTAAAAATTATTTGGGTCCGGTGTTTCCAGAAATTGTATTTCGTCATCCGAAACGCGCACTTCCTCGACCGACTGATGATTATTAGCTAAATATTGTTTATTATGATGTCATAGTTCTTTTCAAATATATTCAAAACTATAAAAGTCACCTTATAAAAGGAATCTTCAAAAGTTGGGCTAATGATCCAAAATAAAGAATTAGGTGAGGTGCGAATCAAATACTCGAAAGGTTCGGATTGGGACCGTGGTCCGCCAGTTGAGTAGCCCTGATCAAGGTAGGGTATGGCAGCCATGTCTTGTGCCATGGGCGCCGTTCATATAGGATTGAAATGTCTTAATCATAGAACGTTTCAATGAAATAAATTCAAAGTTAGGAATAAATGAAACTCGTTTTTTTATCAAGTAATAAAGAACAGTCATCTAATTTTAAGAACAGTCGTTAAAAATTGTCAGTTAACGGCCAAGGCGGTGTATTTTTAAACTTTACCATTGGCTCAATTTTACGTAGAAACACCACTGGCCGCTAACAAATGTCGTTCGATTTGGCGTTTTGAAAGTTAGGTATTAGATCGATTTATCTTAACATGTCATGTTGATGCAGCTTATGTAGTGACATACGTTTATAAATATGGCGTTAAAAAAATTTTTCATCACAAAAAACGAAACCGTCGAGCATTTTAGAATATATCGTCCCAGCTAGGACGTCCTAAGATCATTTTTAACTTGACGTGTAAAGAACTGAATATATCCCCAGTAAATATTATCAATTTGCTAAAAAATTTCAGAATTATATCCTTCGTCAAAGAATATGTCATCACAACGATAAAAATTATTTGGTCTTATAACTTGAAATATTATAGTCCTGGTGCACAAAACGGTACTCCCGAAGTGTGTTAATCAAGATGGCGGACACCTGAACGTAGTATTGTACCAGGTTCCCTAAATATAGTTCTATTACGAGTTCGGGACTAGCCAAGTGACTCCCGTAGTATTTGTACCGGAAATTACGGCCCAACCCTAACCTGGTACACATACTACGTAACCGCCATCTTGGTTCATATACTTCGGGAGTACCAAGTGACTCCCGTAGTATTTGTACCGGAAATTATGGCCCAACCCTAACCTGGTACACATACTACGTAACCGCCATCTTGGTTCATATACTTCGGGAGTACCAAGTGACTCCCGTAGTATTTGTACCGGAAATTATGGCCCAACCCTAACCTGGTACACATACTACGTAACCGCCATCTTGGTTCATATACTTCGGGAGTACCAAGTGACTCCCGTAGTATTTGTACCGGAAATTATGGCCCAACCCTAACCTGGTACACATACTACGTAACCGCCATCTTGGTTCATATACTTCGGGAGTACCAATTGACTCCCGTAGTATTTGTACCGGAAATTATGGCCCAACCCTAACCTGGTACACATACTACGTAACCGCCATCTTGGTTCATATACTTCGGGAGTACCAAGTGACTCCCGTAGTATTTGTACCGGAAATTATGGCCCAACCCTAACCTGGTACACATACTACGTAACCGCCATCTTGGTTCATATACTTCGGGAGTACCAAGTGACTCCCGTAGTATTTGTACCGGAAATTATGGCCCAACCCTAACCTGGTACACATACTACGTAACCGCCATCTTGGTTCATATACTTCGGGAGTACCAAGTGACTCCCGTAGTATTTGTACCGGAAATTATGGCCCAACCCTAACCTGGTACACATACTACGTAACCGCCATCTTGGTTCATATACTTCGGTAGTACCAATTGACTCCCGTAGTATTTGTACCGGAAATTATGGCCCAACCCTAACCTGGTACACATACTACGTAACCGCCATCTTGATTCATATGCTTCGGGAGCACCCACAAACTACGTCAGTCATAAGAACTAAAAATAATAATAATGTTATCCTATGCTGCGTTCTTGTGTTGTTATAAAATTATGAGCGGTCTTCTAAAATAAGGGAACCGGTTGTTAGTGACGCCTGTGAAAGAGAACCCGTTCTTGACGTTTTGAATGCTATCACTGCGTAAAAGGCCATTTGGGGGGGGGGGGGATTTATGAATTTATTTGTATAGTGACGTAATACGACGCCTACTCGTGTATTTTGCTTCAAAGAAGGTTGGTTAAAGCAGTTACTGATATTTATCAATAGCTTGAGAAATATCTGTATAAACTTACATTGTTGTTGAAGTTGTCTGAGCAAGGTATACAAGCGCGCATAGTAACCTATCTCGTTTGGTTTATTTCGTGGCATTTTGTGCTCGGATTATTGAAAGCAAGACAGGAAACGTTCAGTTTTTAGTAAATCGTTCAAGAGTAAAGTAAAATGGAGAAGGGTGAAGTAAAAGGGCATAAGGAATTATGTCTCACTGCAAATGCCGCGACATAACAAAAAAGGGGGAGGGGAGGGGGCATTATAACTCCTACCACTGGCTACGCATATGCTGCGTACGGTGCAGTATAGAAAAACTCTTCATTTTTAAGGTACTTACCAACCACGGCCATAAACCCAAGGTTGATAACTCTCCTCCAAAAATTTTCTGGAAAAAGTTAGGCTCGTTGTTTTTTCCGCAAGTTGACGAAGAAGATATCGTTCTACAGCAGGATGACATAGAATCATACCTGTGCTGCTGACCAATGGGACAAGAAACTGAAAATAATGAGACATAATTAGGTGATTTTCCTTTTCAAACATGAAGCGGAAATATGAATCGTTTTGCTATTATGTTGATTTGTTAATCTTGTTGGTATTTTTTTAGTGCTCCCGTAGTATGTGCAACAAGATGGCGGACACCTGAACATCATAGTATGTGTACCAGGTTAGGGTTAGGCCATAATTTTATTCCATTTTTCCTATTTTAGTTCCATTACGAGTTTGGGGACTAGCCAAGTGACTTCCGCAGTATTTGAACCGGAAATTATGGCCTAACCCTAACCTGGTACACATTCCACGTTCCGGGTCCACCATCTTGTTGCACATACTACGGGAGTACCTTTTTTTTCTTGTTGTTATGATAAGAACGCTTTTCTTATTCACTTCATTTTATTTGTTTCCAAATTTTCTGTGATATTTCATCTAAAATGCGATGTATAATTTTTAATTATGGGAACACGTTTGTATGACATCGTGATGGCTGTCTTCCACATTTTAAATGACATTGTGACGGCTGGAACAGTAGTCTACTGTTACAGATTACAGATTTTTAATTGCCAAGTCAGATCGTAACGACTAGTGGGTCCGACCGACTGGGTAGTGGGAGGCATGAAGACATGGTGGCAATGCCGAAACATCAAGTTATACTCAGTGGGCATGGGGTTAAATAGTGTGTTTAATGACGTAACTATACAGATAACTTCACAACTATACATCGTGACGTCACTGATTACGTCATCAGTTTGCGAACTTTGTTAAAAACCATGTTACACATCTAGGGTTCAAATCCGATGCCCATAACCTTCATCAGGGTGTACAAATTTGGGTAGACAATGCCGAAACGAAAAGATCCCGTCTTCTGCAAAAATAGCAGCGTTCGATCACTTTTGTACAGTTCGTAGCGAAGTGATAAAAAGCAATCGTAAAAAAACGGGCGCTCCCGTAGTATGTGCACCAAGATGGCGCACAACCTGAACCCTAACCTGGTACACATACTATGTTCAGGTTGTGCGTCATTTTGGTGAACATACTATGGTAGCACCAAAAATGCATACCTGGAGGGCACGCTTGCGCATTACACTCTTCGTATTCTTTAGGGCAGGTTTCGGGGGTTCCATCCGCGCACATGGGAACTTTGAATCTTGTTCCTCCGCCACATGGCTTGGTGCATTCGCTGTAAGTGTCGAAACCTGGAAAAGAACAATTGTAGAGTAACTAACTCAAGCAAAAAGAGGGAGAATTGATAGTTTCACCGGGGCTACTCATATTATACGGTTTTTATCTCTAGAGAGAGGAAAGTCAATAAGATGTTTTAACCGTAGGCAAATCAGGGAATCACGTCTTGCCCAGATATCGAAAATTTCCACCGTTTTTTAGGTTTTTTTTATTATTTAATTCCGCTGGTAGTTCTTAGAGGGCAATGACATATGATTTTATAGTTGATTTTCTTACTCATAGAAAACGAAAAGCAAAGAGGCGGCTCAATTATATGGCGGACCATGCCCTGTAAAGAAATCGGGAATTTAAAATTTCTCACGAGAATGAGTTCTATTAAAGAGTACTGATTAATCTTAAAGGGCGGGCCCTGAGATAGGGTATGATTTTGTATTTGAAGAAAGAAAATTTTTTAAAGAGAACTGAAAACTATTAGAGCTCGTGTCCCCCTTTTGGAAACTTTCAGCTCTCACGGCTCCCTGTTTACCATTTCAAAAATATGAGCTATGAGTGAACCGCGCACATTCTAGGCCACTTGATATACCTTGGTCACGAATGGCGACGTAAGTAATGTTACGTTTTTTTTATAATATGTTTACGACGGTTAACTACACAAGGTTCTACAGTTATGTGCAGGCCAGATGTATTGTCAACCAACTACCAATCGTTTGGGGGCCATGGCCCTCTGGTTGGTAACCACTGCTCTATAGAGAAGAAAGCCAATGAGATGGTTGACCAAGAACCTATAAATGTTTAATTATTTTCACTAAAATAATTGATATGATTGTACGCAAAAGTTTCCTTAGGAAAAATTATGTTCTCTCTAAAATATGTTAAAAATGTTTCATTTTTGGGGCAACCCCGATGAAAATCTTCATTCAGTACTCTTTCCACTTTTAGTTCGAAGCATTTGCGATGTAGTCAAGCCGTCTCATTGACTTTCCTCTCTCTATAGCAGTGGATCCCAACCGGGGGCCCATGGAACTCAAACTTTTGGTAGTTGGTTGGCAATTCATCTAGCCAAAAGATGACGATAGAACAAGTTTATAAATGACGACAGTTTCACAAAACTGCAAATTAACCGCCATAAACATGATATAGTCACACAATCTTACCTCGAGAAGATTTCTGAAAAACAAAATATCACTTACCCGGGACGCATGGGAAATCGTTGCACACTTCACATACTTCATCACAAGGAGGAGTTCCCCCAGGTCCATGGCAATTTTGATTGCACACCCGACCACCGCCACATGGTTTGTCACATTCTGTAAAACAATCATATGTAACACCGTTACCCAAAGTGGGCGACAGTACCGCCTGTGAGCTTTTGCGTAAACTGTTCGGTGAATTCACCATTCATCGCATCATATTTAGTGGCATTGCACTAAGCTAATCCTCCACAATAGCAAATGGGTTCTAAATAATGGATGAAAAATAATTTTTTGGATTTTTTTTGTGTGTATGGGGGCTAGTAGTCACTGAATTTTCTAAGTGCGCGCTGCTAAAAAGTTTGTGCTTAACACTGATATAAAACATATAAACTGACTTTTATATCTTACTTTTTTATGGTATTCCACTTCCAGTAACACTCGATGATAAATACTTAACGGAAAATTGTTGCTAAACTGACAACAAAACAAAGAACTTTGTAGGCGCTGTGGACTAGCGGTTGTAACATTAAACGTTGCTGCGAGACCAGCAGTTTTCAATAACAATATTGTGGTATCTGTCGTCTGACAACTCGAATTGTTCCGCTAAACACTGGGACACCATTGTAAACTAGGCCAGGGCTACTCAACTGGCGGTCCGAATCCGGACCATTCGAGTATTTGATTCGGACCGCACCTAATACTTTTATTATCATTAGCTCCATTTTTAAAGTTTTCTTCAATAAAATGACAATTATAGTTTTGAATATATATGACAAGAACTATAATACCATAATAAACAATCTTGGTTTGCTATAGCCGGTCGAGGAAGTGCGCGTTTAAGGATGCCGGAATATAATTTCTGGAAAGACCAGACCCAAATAATTTTAAAGTTTGGTATGCGGATCTTCGGTAAAAATAGTTGAGTAGCCCTGAACTAGCCTATGAATTTATGGAGATGACTCTGATGACCGTATGTATGGTCGTATCGCTCCCCCAAGTCTATATTGAAAACTTTGGGTATGTTACTATTGTGTATATGTTTATTAATTATTTTTGCAATGCTCTTTTTTTCTGGTTGACGAAAATTCTCTCTCTCTAAAAATTGCTGTGGTGCACTTTTCCTTGATGCCCTAAGCACGTGTTTATTTTGCTTAATGGTTAATACATCGCGTTACCCACTGTTAACGATACATAATCTCGATACATACTCGGTGGGTGCTATGGCCCACTTTGTGTTCAATAAAAATACACTATACCGCATAAAGCGAAGAAGATAACAATAATGTTCAAATAAATGAATAAAATGGGACTGCATATCGTAAAGAGCATTTGGCCAAAGAAAAAAGTTAGGGACACTTTCAACTCCTGTGAATATTGGTCTAGTACAGAAATGGCGAACTTTTTTTCATTTTTCCACTTACTATTTCGGTCGTAAAATGGCCACTGTTCCATCATTCCGGCTTTTTTACAAATTATTTCTTACGGGAATATTGATAATTTTTGCAACAATTCTCGACGAAAAACATGGCAAGCCAGACCAGAGGGTTAGTAGTTAGCCATCTCTGATATAGGAATTACCTTGCCCGTCAAGGGTACTCCCGTAGTGTGTGTACCATGTTAGGGTTAGGCCATAATTTTATCTGATTTTCTTTCTTTAAGTTATTTTACAAGTTCGGGGACTGTTTGTGTTAGCCAAGTGAATATACCACCTGCCGATAGGTTTCAGTCCCTTTACACAATTGATGCAAAGTAGGCGAACAAAATTAGTTACCTCCATATTGGTACACATACTTCTGGAGTGCCCCTCAAGGAATATGAAACATTACTTTTACTCACCACCGGGCTCGCAGTCTTTAATCTTGCATGCTCTGCTGTACGTTGTGCATTTTCCATAGAACCCAGCGCAAAATTCAAGAGTTTGAACGCCGTATCCACAGTCTTTTGAACACGCGCTCCAGGCTGGAAAAAAATAGAATTTAATTATAGTACATTTAGGGGTACTCCCGTAGTAGGTGTACCAGGTTAGCGTTAAGACATAGTTTTAGTTCTATTACGAGTGTGGAAACTGTCTTGGTTAGCAAAGTGAATATACCCCCTGTCCATAGGTTTCAGTCCCTTTACACAATTTGATGTAAAGTAGGCGAACAAAATTAGTTACCTTTATATTGGTATACATACTTTTGAAGCTCCCATTTGGGTGTGGTATTACTGAGATTTTTTATTTTATTTAGTATTATTGTAATACTTATTTACGCACAGATTATAATCTGTTCAAACTATGCAAAGCTTGAATTCAAGTTCCTCGTAAACTTTTTTCAACATTATTATTCCTGTTGCATTTTTTGGAACCCTTTAGTGTTTATTCCATTCTCACTATGCAAGTTTGTTTCCATAATTTGTTCAATCTTTGAAGGATTATTATCTCGTTTTAAAGCAAGTCGCAATCTGACTTTACTTTGGTTTAAGTAGTTTATATAATGTGTGCGCATGAATATGTATTACAATAATACTAAATACGCAACAATATTAGTAAAACCGAAAACCAAGTAATAATGCTGTATTTCTTCTCCAAAAGCAACAAAATTCAACATATATATGGGAAGGGAATTCTCCTCGACATTTTTTATGTATGGCTTACTTCTTGCTGCGTAGGCATGAACGTGAAATTTTTTTATTGAGTCAATGTTACCCAACATTTATTGATATATTCTCGATTTTGGAAACAGTACCTCAGTACCCTCCAACAAAAAAAATTCTGGGGGAAATCCTCCCTCGTTTAGGAAACGCTGTAAAAAAAATTCAATTATTTAAGATAAATAACTTACTTCTCGCTGCGTAGGTATTACCAGTGAGGAACACAACAACGGCCGCTAGTGTAAGTAACATCATTATTTCAATTTCTGGAAAAACATTGTGAAAATATGGAATCAAAAATTGTTGATTAAAACTTTGAATCTAACATTATGTCATTCGTGACCACCTCAAGAATTTTTTTTCTGAACTAGCATGCGATTGGTGGTTTGTGACAACAAGAATATTGTTTGTTCTGCGAAGGAACCTCATGTAGTGTTACGTCCAAATCGCACTTTGGCTTTAGTGCAATTGAAATAGTTCACAACGCGTACATAAATAGGTATTACAGTAATATGGCTATGGCTAACTAAAAAAAAAAACATATTTTGTTCATCTAGCGCTGAAAACCACTCAAAATGAGATGTAAAAATCTGGAATTCACCTTCTTACAAACCCTTAGCAGTACTATAACTTACTATTTAAATACAAGAACCTGTCTGTTATTTCACAAAACTATTGGTTTTCCTCATTATATCAATATAAAATGTAAAAAATACGACATGTATGACGACTATAGGTCAATGGCTTTTCGATTTCTTCAGATCAGGGCTATTCAAACTGGCACATATTATAATAAATATTCAATTTGGTTATTTAATTTTAATGAAATAAATAACTGAATAATATTAGCAAGATTGCGAATAATACTTAGAACACCACTCAAAATGGAATTATGCGCGAGACTAACTTCCAATCCTTCCGCTATGCTAGTGTATCCGTATGTGTGTAATGCACGGATGCTGTAGCAGGAATAAAAATGACCATACTATGCAATTCAAAAGTCCTGCAGCACACTAACACAAATGTATTTCTGTAACGTTTCGTCTGACCAAATGTATAACTTCTCGTAAAAGCAGTTTACAGCGTAATCCAATTGTTTGTTTTAGGAAACGTTACAGAAATACATTTCTGTTATTGTGCAGCAAGACTCAAAAATGAGATTTGAAAAAACTGAAAATTTTGCATATACCACCTCACAACGTCCCGATCAGTACAATAACTAAGGCTAACTAATAAATTACAGAAAGCTTACATTCCCCAAAACGACGATACTAATATCCCTCATTATATCATATTAATATCTTGGTAATATCGCTCAACTTCCTCTCCTTACATCGCGTAACAGGCAGTATCAGGCCGGCACTACGCACAACATGACCCGACAGCACCTGCGGGCATAATCAGATACCTTTAATTCTCGCTCGATATAATTAAGGCCTTTGCAAGGGAAGTGGTGGTTATGTTTATTCTTGTATGGGTCGTATGTAAGTTACATAAAGCGGAGATGATTTATGCTTGGTATGAAAGCGTTACGTTGCTTTCTAAAATTGGATTATTCTGTGTAAAGGCTTTCTAAAGAATATTTTCAACAAAATTTGCCAAGTATTACAAATTCTAAGATAAATAATAAACACTTACAAATAAAGCATATGTGCACATCCACAATTCAGCGAACGAAGAAATGAAACGCTATTACAGATAAAACTTTGAGAATACTTTTGACAAATTACGTCAATTATTCCAAATTATAGGAAAAGTCTAGTCTAGTTCATTTGTGAATTAAGCTTACAAATGAAGCATTTGTACCACGACCAAATCGACAATTTATTAGCGAGCGAATAAATAAAACACCTTAACAGATAAAAGTTTGAAAAGATTTACCGCGACAAAATAAAATCTTATTGCCATGTTTTGACACAAATTCTTGGGCGAGACATTATTTAAAGTAATAAATAAGAACAACATAACGCAAAACCTTCTTATCGCCTTTTCTCTCTCTGAGATAAATATGACAGATTTTGTTACTCAATGTTTCACCACTTTCGCAAATTCGTATTTATGTTTACCTTTAAATAAACCGACTGTAAATCCTTTATATCAGGCTTGGATTAAGTTTGGTATTGAAGCGTTAGTATTGCTTTCTAAAATTGGATTGTTCTTTGTAAACGCTTTCTAAAGAATACTTTTGACAAATTTTGCTAAGTATTTTAAGATAACATTGAAATCTTAAAAATAAAGCATACGTGCACATCAACAATTTATTAGCAACGAATAAATGGCACGCCAAAACAGATAAAAGTTTGAAAATACTTTTGACAAATTTTGCCAAGTACTTTAAATCCTAACCAAGTAAAATTATTTTTAAATTAAGCTTACGAATGAAGCATATGTGCCAAGGTCAAGTCAACAATTTATTAGCGAGTGAATAAATGGAACGCCATAACGAATAAAGTTTGAAAGTTTTGAATAAGAACTTATTGGTATGCGTCGACATAAATTCTTAGACGAGACATTATTGAAGTAATAAATAAGAATGACATGATCTCTTTACACAATTTCTGAGATAAGTCAAGTGAAGTCAAGGTCATTTTCCTTTAACTAATAAAAAAAATCAATCGTAGATCATTGGTTCCCAAACTCATTGCTCGTGCGCGCCAAATTATCAAGGAAAAAACAAACGAACGAAAAAAAAACCGCCGCGCACTATTTTGAAACCGGTGGTATAGATTGAATCATTATACATTTTCATTCATCACTTTTAATACTATCTCGTTCAAGTATCCTTATTACGAGTATTTGCTCTCATAAAAAGTATCATTGTATCATTGCGATGGGATTCAATATTTTAGCAACGTGAAAACTATGCGTGTTCCCAAATAGAAAAGGAATTTAAATCTTAGAACGAGTTCTTCTTTGCATGAAACTCGCTTACAACGGGTTCCCTCATTTAAAAAGAAACATGCCGTGTTCCCAAATAGTGATGGGACGGGATTCGTAATTTAAGGAACGGGTTCTCTCGTGTATGGAACTCACAAAGAACAGGTTCCCTCATTTCAGAAAAATGTATGTATGTCACTATGTAAGCTACATTAACATGGCACGCTCTTATGAATATAATACATAATTTTCGAAATGCCAAATATAAGACTAGTCGTCAGCTATAGTGCTTGTTACCTGCGGCCGTCATACGTCCAAAACTGACATAGGCAAACTATGGCCCGCGGGCCAAATCCGGCTCGTCGGGTATTAAATCTGGCCCGCCTGATGCTGCCACAACCAAAACCAAATTCTGGTATTTTAGCTAAAAAAAATAGGAATGGGAATCGTGAAATAGTGATTAAATTTGGTTTTGGCACGAGACTTATTGTTTTCCACTTTTGCTTTTGTAACACTGTAAATATTGTTCATAAAATCTAACTTTTTAAGCCACACTTATATGGCCCGCCAGTCTAGGTGGGCGAAACTTTTGGCCCCTGGACCAGAAACCTTGCCCTCCACTGGATACTAAAACATTTAGTCACAATGAACGCGTTTTGCTGATTATCGCGACATTCCAAGAACCCGTACGCAACACCAAAATAACACCACTGCCCTTAGGCCTTTGGGAGAGAAATACGAGACTATGTTTATCTTCAAATGGTTCGAATCAGGATTGGATTAAGCTTGATATTGAAGCGTTCGTTTTGCATTCTAAAATTGGATTACTTTCATGTAAACGCTTTCTATAACGAGAATTCTGAAGAGTTTATTTGGAGCATACTTTACTATCCAAAGTTCGTAAGGTAAATAAATATATGGCATAACCGTGTTAGCTAAACAATATGATTTACCGGCGTTTTGAATTTAAGCATTCCCTTTGGCGTTGCACTTTCCGGAATGGATTAATTAAATAAGCACAATTGACTGAGATTCGGACTTGTATTTGCACCGAATTCGATTTAAAGTACAAAAGACAAATACATAAAGCACAACCGGTGCTGGAAAAACAATGTAATTTGCTAACGTTTCGAATTTACATTCTTATAATCTTCATCAGAGACCGAATATGATAAAGATACCATCGTACATATGTCTATATCAGGGTGGGCAAGCTTTAATGGCTAGGGATCAAATCCTTTTGGCTGGCTATTCATGCAAGTGTGACGTAAAAAGTTACATTTTATGAACTATATTTACAGTCCCACTGAAGCAAAAGTGGAAAACAAGCCTTGTGCCAAAACTAAATTTAATCGCAATCCCAAAAAATTCCATGCCTAAACCTAAAAATTTGATTTTAGTTGGACTGTGGCAGCATCAGGCGGGCCAGATTGAATTATTTAACGGGTCGAATTTGGCCCGCGGGCCATAGTGTGCGCATGTCAGGTTTAATATAGTATAAAAAAATATCATGTCGTAGAATCAAATCTAAAGAACACGATACCATGATATAACATATGAGGTGCTGGGGCTTGAGTGTTAGTCCATCCAAAAAAGCCTTCCCATTAAAGGGGTATGACCAGATGTTTTATCCACCGGACAGAGTTATCACAGCTTCAGGCAAATGTCGACAACATAAGATGGAATCGTTACAAATAGAGTTCCCGCACAATGTACAGTGCATCTAACCAGGTCTTAACTATTGCAGGCCCTAGACTCGAAAAGAATTGCGCTGAGCCAATTCTAAGGTATAGATATAAATAAAACTGTAGCCTTCACTTTTTTACATTGTAATTAAGTACAAACGATTTGGGTAACTTCACTGTAATAGTCTTATCATAAATTTCTTAATTTACACCTACAACAGCGAGTCTCAATCTTTTTTCTGTCTTGGTCATTTTTTCGTTGCACCAAAATTCCGTGGTCCAGTAACTTTTCCATGCCAGGATAAAAATACAAGAAAAACAAATATTTCTTCCCGCAATATAGACAGTTTCACTTTGTTAGTTAGAATGAAAATTAGAACCATGAAAAAAAGGTCTCTTAAGCTTTATTTATTGCTACTGCAATCAAAATTTAACTCTAGTGACACTAGATAAAATATGAAACTAAATTTATCAATACCTCGTTCAATTTTCAATAGGTTCTTGGCCACCTAAAATGTTTTTGTGACCCAGCAGTGAGCCATGGCCCCCTGGAATCGGTGATCACGATTTTCAACTTTTTCCGCTGGTGAGTGCGGAACCCAAGCATTCCAGAGGCTCGGTAAAGAAGTTACGCTTTTTAATAGTATTGGCGTTACAGGGAAATGCCATTAGAACGTTTAGCGATCTTGCTTTTTAATAGTATTGAAGTTACGGTAAATGCTATTTGAACGTTCAAGAACTGATGCTTTATAGCAGTATTGAAATTACGGTGAAATGCTATTTGAACGTTTAGCGACTGATGCTTTTTAACAGTATTGAAGTTACGATGAAATGCTATTTGAACGTTTAGCGACTGATGCTTTTTAACAGTATTGAAATTACGGTGAAATGCTATTTGAACGTTTAGCGACTGATGCTTTTTAACAGTATTGAAGTTACGATGAAATGCTATTTGAACGTTTAGCGACTGATGCTTTTTAACAGTATTGAAATTACGGTGAAATGCTATTTGAACGTTTAGCGACTGATGCTTTTTCACAGTATTGAAGTTACGATGAAATGCTATTTGAACGTTTAGCGACTGATGCTTTTTAACAGTATTGAAGTTACGGTGTAATGCTATTTGAACGTTTAGCGACTGATGCTTTTTAACAGTACTGGAGTTACGGTTAAATGCTATTTGAACGTTCAAGGACTGATGCTTTTTAACAGTATTAAAGTTACGGTGAAATGCTATTTGAACGTTTAACGACTGATGCTTTTTAACAGTATTAAAGTTACGGTGAAATGCCATTTGAACGTTAACGACTGATGCTTTTTAACAGCATTGAAAATACGTTGAAATGCTGTTTGAACGTTTTCACGGCTGATGCTTTTTAACAGTATTGAAAATACGTTGAAATGCTGTTTGAACGTTTTCACGGCCGATGCTTTTTAATAGTACTAAAGTTACGGTGAAATGCTTTTCAACATTGAACGACTGATGCTTCTTAATAACATTTCGAAGTTACGATGAAATGCTATTTCAACATTCAACGACTGATGTTTGTAACAGTGCTGAAATTACGGTGGAATACTATTCAAACGTTCAACAACTGACGTTTTTCAACAGTATTCATTATTGATTGAAGGCCGAATTATAAATTTGTGTAGGATTTTAGGAAATAGCTCATCTGTCTACCCAGATCTGTAGAGGGTTACGATGATAATTGAAAGGGACAAATATGATAAATTTACCTCAACCGGGCAATTCGGACAAGCGACAGACCAATTCGAGTTATTTCAACAAACACTGAAGCGCCTGCTCTAGGCACTCAAAGCTTTCAGTAGCTGCAATCGAATGTCAAGGAAAATCATGATAAAACTTTGTAAATAAAACAAAAATGTTGTTCAAACAGTCTCTCAACGAAGCATGTATAGTTCTACAGCCCTAGGCACTTGAGGTTTTTGTAGCTGCAATGGAATGTCGAGAACATAGCATGGAAATCCCCGTTTGCAACTTGCACAAGTCGGGCATGTACACTGCGGTCAACAATTTCACAACACGCTGCAACCAAATGTCACTGATATTTTTTGTTTCTCAGGCTATGGATTCAGATTTTGATATGTTTTACTGGGGTAAGAATCATATTTTTAATATCTCCGGAAACTGGACCCGAAGTCGGAATGTTGAACTACATGGCTCTAAAATACTATGAAAACTCAAAACTAAATAGAGTTAATATCAATAGAGGTTACGCGAGACTAACTCCCAAACCTTCTTCAATACATTTGCGCTAGTGGATCCGAATTCGTATAATGCAAGGATGCTGTAGCAGGAATAAACATGTTTCGTCTAAACAGCATAAGTCTTCATCAGACAATAACATATAATAACAATTAGTTAATTAGTAACAATTAGTTTCCTCGTCCTTGTTATAAACTGCTGATATGAGTAAGTCGGATTTTGGTCAGACGAAACGTTACAGAGATGCATTTGTGTTAATGTGCAGCAGGATCCTTGAATTGCATAATAAATAAACGAGAATATCGGTCGGTGACCGAAGACTTAACGATGGAAACTGCGGTTTCGATCCATGACTGTATAGTGACATCGCGTGTTCCATCATTAATTAATTGATACCTCGCTAATTATACGACATCATTCATCCAAAATCAATTGCCTGTGGTACGAGATATGATGAATGTACATGCGAAATTTGCAGTAGATTCAACCTCTCCTTCGTGAGATATCGCGTTCATCTAACAGACAAATAGACATACAGACAGACGAATACCTATCAACATACTTACCGATCTTAAGATCGATAAGTAATAAAATTGCTGTTCAAATGTTCCAAACAGTCTAATTGTAAAAGGTCTGCATACAAGCGTCTACAGACCATGGGTGTGCAACCATTAATACGGAAGGGCCAGATATGAATAACAAGGCGAAACCGCGGGCCGCACCTTTTATTTAACATAGGCTTTCTAGTAGTTGCAAGCACAAAAATTCTGGTTATCGATCTGATGAAATGCGCTGTTCGCTTTGCACAAGCTGACTGTTAGAGCATTGTAACGTCAAAGGAATAGACAATAAATTGAACTCAGGTATGGGCATTGCGACGCAAAGGGATTGGAATCACTCCCACGTACCAGATATGTTCCGCGGGCCACACACCATTCAAAATTGGCACTTCTCCGCAAGCTGCACAATTTTTTCCTGTGGGCAGCATTTGGCTCACGAGTCGCAGGTTGAACACTCCCGGTCTACACCGAGAGGCACTTGAAGTTTTTAAAAGCTACAAAATAATGTGAGCAGCATAATATGGAAATCCCCATTTTCTCGAGCGTGTGTGTATAATTAACTACATCATGTTAGATGGTATTTAAATATTCACCGCAAGATGTCACGATTATCTTTTAAAATAGTATTTAAAAAAAAGTGTAATTTGAAGTGCAATTTAAAGTAGGGTTTCGTAAACTAGGAAGGCAAAATGAGATACTTTATAGGTCTCCCTCTATTGTATTATGAAACTTGCTACGTTTAAAAAATCATTTTGTTTCGCCAGTATTAGGTTTTCTTTTATATATATTCATAGCAAAAATAATTTTCTTCAAGTCTTGCAAAGAAGTATTGAACATGGATTCATCGAGCCTCAAGAAAGATTCATTATGGTAAAGCCAAAAGGGTAGAAAACCACTGTTCTAAAGAAAACACATTTTTAATTAAAAACGTCCTTGATTACTGGAACTTTTAGGTACAACCATACACAAACAGAAGTTCAAGTGTTAAATAAATTTGCTTCATTTTCGAAAAAGTTATCAGCAAATTTATATCCTTCGATACAGATGAATGGAATGTTTCTTAAGGCAAGGTTACAAACCCTCAATTATAATTGGAATGAATACTGGTAGAAAAGTTCAACAACTGACGCCATTGCGACAAAATCACGATTGATTCCACAGTTTTTCTTACAGCCATGTTTTTGCAACACCGCGTCTATTTTTGCGTACGAAGCTCTGACGATTGTTGTTTAGCCGAAGGGCGAATATTTGGTAAATCGTCAAATTCTAAAGTCCTGACAATGCATTGATTAATATTATATTGCTATCTTAAAGGTCTTATATAGTTAGCATTGCCAGAAAGTGATAGTTAGTGTTGAGTTTATGCCTCGGCATTCAATTTGTTTCCTTTGATTTTGGTATCTCATATCATATTAGAGTAAGTTCAGTTAGGTTAGGGTACTATCCTATTATTGCGTGACCACTCATTTTCTGATTTTATTTTAAATTGAGAGAATGGGCAATATCAGAGATTCCCAGCGTTTTATGGCACGTGGCCCCCTCCGGAGGGTTTTAGCATTCATGACCTTCTGTTTATCATTCCAGTGGTATTTATAGTGATATTATGATTGGTAAATCCATTATGTTCCAATAATTCATGCTCAACAAAGTGATACCACACTGTGGGATAACCGTATCAAGTAATGAAACTAGTAAAAACGTGGTGTTTTCTTGTAAAGAGGAAAAAGTAAAATCAGTTTTGCATCCAGCATTGCATCCCCTTCCAACCGCCTTGTACCATCCTTGGCAGGTCACGGACCCCCAGTTCGGAATCGCTGTTCTATCCTAACCTAACCCAAAGAAAACAGTATATAGAAAATCAGTATATTAGCGACGAAATAATAACAAGACAAGCACCCAGCAGTTTTTTTGCAGTATTTCGTAAACTAGACATACAGGATGAGATAGTTCGATTTTTAGATTTGATGAGGTTGAAATTCTTGCGAAACTTTCCCAAATCTAATTTTTTTTTATAAAGTATACTTTATGGAAACAGCATAATGTCTTCTCACGAAATAGCAAGATTATTGCGAGCATTCGTTTGATCAAACTTCTTCTGACAAATCTAGATATAACTTGATCAAACAGCAAATAATGTACAGTATATGCCTTATGTATGACTTATAATAGAAATCCGTGGTTCCCAAACTTTTATAATAACTAATATATACAAAGTGAGAAAGCTGCGCTAGTTTGCCCTCAGCGAGGTTTTGAAATCGTGGCGTGGCTTTAACTTTTTAGGCATAACAAAATAAATACTGACGAGTTTTTACGCTGTGATACTTCTCACGTATGCAATTACTATTGATCGACACTTCAATACCAAATATAATACGAACAACAACATTTGCTGGAAAATAAAATCAGTAAATATGGAATGAATGGAAGATAACTGGCAACCATTGGCGGATAACCGTATGGAATAACTGATTCATGTATTCAATAACTGATAACTCGTAACCAAATACCGATAACCAGCAACGGATAACCGTAAGAAATAAAAGATTCCGGTATCCATTAACCGATAACTCGTAAATAAAAACCGATAACCGACAACCATTAATGGATAACCGTAAGGAATAAATAATTCCAGTATCCAGTGACCGATAACTCGTAAATAAAAACCGATAACCGACAACCATTAACGAATAACCCTGAGTAATAAATGATTCCGGTATTCAACGACTGATAACTCTTAACCGAAAACCGATAACTGTTAACCGATTACCGATAATTTAGCTCAATATATATTTAGCAGAAGATAGCGATGTATTTAATAAACTATATATTAATCGTTTTCGTGGCAGTGCTTGTCAGAGAAAGCTGCGGACAGAGTAAGTAAAGTATTTGTATTTCATTTATTTTTGATCGTTTAATCGCGCAAGATTCGGCGCTCCAGAAGCATGTGTACCAATATGGTAGAAACTAAGTTTGTTCGCCTACTTCGCATCAACTTGTATGGAGGGACTAAAACCTATGGGCAGGGCGTATATTCACTTGGCCAACAGTCCCCGAATTTGTAATAGAAGTAAAATAGGAAAAATCGGAATAAAATTATGGCCTAACCCGAACCTGGTACACACACAACGGGAGTACGCAATATATTTAGGCAAAAGTTAATCAATACTCATATTTTATTACTGTCAATCCGGCATTTAATGTAAACAAAAAAGAATGTTTTTAGGTTCGGAATAACCCTCTGTATAAGGATTTGTTTAAAAGTAATTGTTTTAAAACAATTGTGTTAAATCAAGTTTTTTTTGCCTGTTTTGTTTGAAATGGCTGTATTATTTGATTGTTTTGTATTAAATTAGTCAAAACTAAAACAAGAAAAATGGATGTGGAAACTTGCCAATTGCTCCTTATTCACAATAAACTCTTCGAAACGCCATAAATATCGGCGCTCCCGAAGTATGTGTACCAAGATGGCGCACAACCTTAACCCTAACCTGGTACATAGACTATGTTCAGATTGTGCGCCATCTTGGTACACATTCTTCGGGAGCCCCCAAATATCGACTACTTGCCCATATTCTTCTCAAGCTGTAACGAAATGCGTCCGCACATTGGTTGGCGGAGGAAGACGCAAACGAAAAGTCAGCCATCACATGCACCACCCTGCGACGGCGAAGAGTCCAGCAATTCTCTTACACATTGTCACATCACTATGGCATTTGAACAAGGAACGGGTAAACCATTAGGCAAGGTCGGCTAAAGCCCAGGCCCTCAAACCTCAATGGCCTTGACAATCAATTTTAAATTGTTTTTAAACTGTGAAGGCTTATTCCAAAATAATGTCAGTTTAAAACATTTTAAAATTTCTTGTTCAGGTTAATAATTCCTAATATTTACCGTTTGAAAGATGAAAAATTTGAAAATACGGCCTGATAATGAATTTCTATAACTGCGAACTCTATACCTTTAACCTTAAAAACAAAGTTTGATAATTCAAATTAAATTAACATTTAGTAAGCCCGTAAGCTATGTTTCATAAATTTTCTTACTCGAACCGTCTTCCTGATATCTCCGGCAAACATTCTTGGTAATTAAAATGTCACTAAGGTACTAATTTGTCGATAAAGTTATGCGATAAGTCAAATCAAAGCAGAATTTTTTTTAATTTGAAATTGGTATTTCGCTGTGTGTGCAGCCCTCAGAACGCACATTTTGGCGTAGTTCACTGCGATGCCACGTGATGTATTTCAATAAAAAATACAAAAGAGACAGAAATGAATTTATTTAAAAAAGCTCTTGTTTAGAACAGTCCGTTTTTTATGAATTGATAGAAATCAAAACCTTATCTCTGAATAACATGTTAATTAAATTTGTGTATATTTTTGTGCTCGATTTTTGGTACTCCCGTAGCGTGTACCAGATTAGAGTTAAGCCATACTTTTATTCGATTTTCCTTATTTAGTTCCCATTACGAGGTCGGAACTGTCTGTGCTAGCTAAGTGAATAATACCCTACCCACAGGTTTCAGTCCTTCATACAACTCGATGTAAAGTGGGCGAAACAAAATTAGTTTACCTCCATATTGATAACACATAGTTCTGGAGCGCCGTTTGTTTTACATATATCGTTGTAAACTGCAACGAATTCTTCCAATATTTAGCATTTCGAGTTTGATGGGAAGGATGCCAAATAGCTCTTTCAATGCTAAAGGTTGCCGACCAGTGACCTAGGTGAATTTCAGTAGCACTAATGAATAAACGGACCTCCTGAAGTATGCGCACCAAGATGGCGCACAACCTGAACTCAGGTTGTGTACCAGGTTAGGGTCCAGGTTATGCGACATCTTGGTGCGCATACTTCGGGAGTACCGGATAAACTTTATACTTGAGTTTCTGTTCTAAATTTCGACTTCTTCATCGTTATTAAGAGTCTCCAATTGTAACATTGACTCCGTGAAAATAGCAGGCTTGTCCATGAGAATATATCCCGTGTCCCGTGGGACATGAAAACCGTAAGATTTTTGGGGAAATGATGGTAAAACATTTCGTTATGGATTCCGTGTTCATTTATTTCAGCATAGCTCTCGTCGTTAGTTATAAAAAGCAAAGTATATTTCAGCATTAACAATATGCTTCATGAAAGGTTGCTATGGACACAATGTATAATAGTTATAAATACGAAGCTAACAAAGTCCGTAAATTTTGTTGTTTTGCATGTCTCTTTGTACATGTAGTCCTATTTAGTAACGCTAAACCTAAACTTACCAATTTTAATTCTAATGGGAGTCCGATGGGATTGGACAGCATATTTGCTATGGGGTGGGATAAGAATGGGACAGAAAAATATGTTCCATGGACAAGGTTAGAAAGTAGGACAAACGCCAAACTCTACGAGTAATGATTTGGAGCATGTAAATCAGTTTGTGAATCGTAACTCTCCAAAACACTCTCAAATATGCATCCGAAATGTTGCAATAACAAAGTATAGGAAGAATTTTTCTGGGGTCAAGGGTCGGGGAAACTTACATTGCCCTGCCATACGTTATAATTAAGCCGTGTTATCTGCCTTTCCTCTCCCATCATTTATGCATATATTTTTTAAAAAAATCACTTTTATTTTCTAGGATGGTCTCCGTGCTCCGTTACCTGCGGCATTGGAAAGCAAACAAAAAGAGTTTGCAAAACCTTTTTCGGGAATTGTGAAACATATACAAAAGTCTGCAAGAGGAAGAAAAAATGCCCACATTCGCTGCCTGACCCAATTCCTAAACCATTACCGAGTGAGATTTTTTGGTATTGGACATCGACTAGGTCAAACAAAGATTTTGCGTTGTTGACTAGGTCTTATTTTAAGGAAGGGCTCGTATTAAATCATTTTGGAAATTTGGGCTATATGTTGTTTTCAGTGTAGGTCTTATTTTCGGGGAAACACAGTAGTGAACCTATCTATGGATTGTTCTTGTTCTTTGCGTTACTTCCCATCGTTATAAAAAAAATCGTTTTTCTCTTCAACAACTAGACCAATTGCTTTGATATTTCCATTGATTAAAGATTGTACTTCTTGCAGAAGGCTATTAATTTTACTTTATTCTAAATTTTCTATAAATCCCATGAGATCTGATATTTCATCCAAAATTTTGCTGTATTATTTTTACTCATCGGAACAATGTTTTTAACTTATTTTAAGCGGTTGCGCGATCGAATATCGGGCCTACGGCTACAGGTACGGCACTGTTAAGTTACCATACCGCATATAATTTTCGGGGAATTGTCGATAAAATATTTTGTTTTGCCCGCCGTGTCCATTTTAACATCGCTCAATTTTTTTTCATTCGACGTCTATTCAATCTTTTCACTCTGAACGAGCTACTTGCAAGCCAGATTCAGATATTTATTTCCGTTCCAGATTTTTAAACAGTTCAATGTTCAACGTTTTACCTAGGGGGGTACAACATTTTCTGTCGATGGGCTGTATAACCAACTACACAAGAAAATTGAGCAGGAAAGGCAAGAGAAGAGGATGCGACTATCGCTTAGCCTTAGAGTATTGAATGCACCAGTAAAACTAAAAATGATTTAACTCACGACAGGGGCAAATAACATTATGTATTTTTATCCACGTAAGCATGCATTTATTTATTTATAATTACAGCCTGGAACTTCCCTTGCTCTGCAGCATGTGGCGGAGGCCTCTCCTGTGATTACAGAGGAGTTTGCCAACAGTGCAACGTACAGCCATGCGTGAAAGGTAATGTCTATAATGATTTTAAATCAAGGTGGGAAGCTTTGCAATTTCGAATCTCCTGGGTTATATCTTTATTCCATTACTGAACAGACTTTTAATGCTGTTCCTATGGTTACTCACACGCGGTGCTCGGAGTCGTTATCCGTTTCTCCTTGGATCGGGCGTCATTTTGGTATCCTGGTCGCCTCGACGTACTTTAACGTTAACTTGTTTTAACAATGATTGTTTGACTTATATATTACTGTTATTTATTTATTAGACTACTGTTAGACATATGTCATGGGTGTCGCTGCTCGATAAACAGTCCTGGTGCCTCGCCCTGAAGTACCATTTTCCTTTTTTTCCTCGCCCCCCGAAAAGATTTGAAAATATTATAGCACATTTCTTAAGCTTTCATATCGTTTATCCGTCTTGTCGGTTTTCCTCTCCCCTCGACTAAATTTGAAAATATCATACCACATCCCCTAGGTTTTCATATGGTTTATCCGTCTTATCGACTTTCCTCCCCCCCCCCCCTCTAAATAAATTTGAAAATATCATACCACATCTCCTAGGTTTTCATATCTTTTATTTGTCTTATCGGCATTCCTGTCCCCTCGAATAAAATTGAAATCCCATTACAAGTCTCCTAGATTTCTCTCCCCCCTGAATAAATTTAAAAATCTCATATCATTACTCATAGGATGGGGAGAATACACGGAATGTTCGAAAAAATGTGGCGGAGGAACAAGATTCAAGGTTGACCCTTGCCCCCTGGCTATTGAAAAATGCAAGAAGACTTACGAAGATTGTAACGTTAAACCATGTCCTTCGAGTGAGTAGTTTGATTTAACACCTTGAACCGGTGGCCAAACAGGTAAGGCTCTGGCATATTGAACCTGTGAACGCAAGTTCGAATCACGTCCGGATGCCGTAAATGTGCTTCGAGTTAACCCTGTATAGATTTTATAGCAGTGGTTCTCAAACGATAAGGCGCATTCCACATGGGGGGCGTCGAAGTTATTTGGAAAGGGCGTTGATTAAACTAAAAATATTGGTTATATTTGATCTTGCACGCCTTATTTTGGAAATTTACATTTTTTTATTTTCATATTTACGTTCCATCCACGTATTTTCAACATGGGTACTCCCGTAGTATGTGAACCAAGATGGCGGACACTGGAACGTAGTATGTTTACCTGGTTAGGCCATAGTTTTATTCCAATTTTATCAATTTTGGTTGTATTACGAGTTCGGGGACTAGCCAAGTTACTCCCGTAGTATTTGTACCTAAAATTATGGCCTCATCCTATCCTGGTACACATACTACGTTCCGGTATCCGCCATTTTGGTTCATATACTACTGGGGTACCGTTTTTTGAATTAAACATACTTTCGTCTTACTAATATTTGTGACGTATTGTTAGCAAGTTATTTTTGTGATGCGGGGCGAGACAAATTTTTAAAAATAGGGCGCCCTGGTTATCATTGCCGTTCTGGAAGCCCAGTATTTTCATCTTCTTCTTCTTCAAAATCCTACAATTCAAAATATTTAATTTTATTATTTTAGTTCCACCTTGCCAGTCTGGATATTCGTATCGATACGGCGCCGAGTCTGAATGTTGCAGGAAACACGACGAGAAATGCGGACTTCATTTAGAGAGGAATCCGTTTCAACGTATCTTCGGAGGAAGCGTGTCTATGTTGGGAGAGTGGCCATGGGTGGTAGGCTGATTTTATAAGTTCATTTCGATAGGATAGGATTTACATATTTATCTCGGTGGAGAGGAAAGCCGATATGGCGCACACGGCTGCTCGTCCGTTTATCATTCCATGTTGGGTATGGGATTAGTTAGTTATTTGCTTTCGGAAGCATGAACTTGACGGTAGAGGAAGCCGTAACCGACCAGAGGTTACGTGAACCACTCAATGGCGGTGAGGAGTCCAGCACTCATCCTTTACTTATCTATTCCCACATGGGATTCGAACTTGCGAACCCACGCAAAGTAATCAGAGGTGCGGTGGCGAGCGTATTCCCAACGCTTAGCACGATGAGCCACAACGCCGCGACTTCATAATCAGCGTAAAAAACGATAAAATAATTGATAAAAACAAAATAAAGAACTGATTATAGATTCGGTAGAGCAAACATAACCTCAAGTCAGGTTTAAAGCGTGCAGCTTTTAAATGCAGGAAAGGTATTGTTAAAAGATGTAGTACGTGTTCGCTCACCCACGCTTTTACTGGAATTTAGTACTAAATTAAATTTTCTCCATCGAAGATGGATTTCTCTCCAGAGAGGGATTTCGGCGTTTTTGTTGTTGTATACAAGGGCATATCCAGAAATTTTCAAATGAGAGGTTTCAAAGTTCTAATTGCTACGTTAGACCAAAACAGCTAACAGCTAACAGCTAACGGCTCCGGCCGGGTTTTTAATAGTCTTGAATATCTAGAAACCGTTTCAAGCTACGATAAATTGCTATGTATATTACAGAAACTAACATTTGGGGTTACGTGAAACTAACTACCTTTCCTTGCTCTATGTCTATGTCTTTGCGCGGGCGGTTCCGTATAACGGTATTCGTATAACGCAAGGATGCTATAGCAAGAGTGAAAATGACTATTCTATTCAATTTTGGTCTTGCTGCACACGAACACAAATATATTTCTGTAACGTTTCGTCTGTGTTATTGTACAGAAAGATTCTTGAATTAAATAGAATAATAAATAAAGTTGGGTTTTGATTACATTTCAATATTGTGCCGCCGCGTCGTGTATGGTGTGACTTGTACAGAGCCTTGCTCAGGGAGTGAAAGATTGCCTTATAATAATATTTTGAACACAATTGTATTACAGGCAGTCATGGTGTCCAAGAAAACAGCATCAGCGGTGTGTGGGGGGAGCATCATACATAAGAGATGGATTCTGTCAGCTGCACATTGCACAAGGTAAATTGATACTCCCGTAGTGTGTGTACCAGGTTGGGGTTATGGCATAATTGTATTCCGATATTCCTCCTTTTGATTCTATTACAAGTTCGGGAACTGTATGTGATAGCCAAGTGAATATTCCTCCTACCCATAGGTTTCAGTCTTTTTACACAGATTGATGTATAGTAGACAAACAAAATTAGACTTAAACACACTTATCGAGCGTAAATTTACTGTTATTTCCTGTTTTCCTAACCGCGAATTGCACTACCATAATTCCTGATAGCAGTGGTTTCCAACTGGGGTCCCGCAGCCCCCAAGAGGACACAAAGCAGTTACAAAAGGGCTCACAATGCTAGGCGCTAAATTTGTTCTACTTATTTTATTCCTTGACGAGCAAAGTACCCGTTCTTCCTATAGTTTCATTGTATGATAAGAATATTTCACAGGGTTTTTCACCTTGTTGAGCATGAATTGTTTGATCATAATGGGATTCGGAATCTACCAATCAAAATAAAACTATAAATACCACTGGAATGGTAAACAGGGGACTAAAAGCCTCTGGACGGGGCTGCAAACCATAAAAGATTGGGAAACACTGTTAAATAGTTTTAGAGGCACCATTCATAAGAGATAGATTTTGTTCGCAAATTCTGAAATTTATCAATACTTCAAAAATTTGGTATTCCCGAAGTATTTGTGCCAAGATGGCGCACTCCTGAAAATAGTAAGTGTACCAGTTTAGGGTTTAGGTTGTGCGTCATCTTGGTACACACACTTCGGGAGCGCCAAAATTTTGCCCACCCAGACTGGCGGGTCATGTAAGTGTGACGTGAAAGTTACATTTTATGAAAATATTTACAGTGTTATGAAAGAAAAATTGGAAAACAATAAGCCTCGTTCCAAAACTAAATTTAATCGCAATCCCAACAAATTCGTAGACCTATTTTCTAGCTAAAACATCAATATTTGGTTTTAGTCTTGTTGCGGCAGCATCAAGCGGGCCAGATTGAATTACACAATGGGTCGGATTTGGCCCGCGGGTCGTAGTTTGCTCATGTCAGAGCTAGCGGTCCGACCGGAGAATGGAAAACTATGTAAGAATGCCTAATCTCTGCAAGTATGCAATCTTTTATTTTACAGAGGGTTTGCGAGTCTTTTCCCAGCTCAAGATTTTTACATCCGAGTTGGCAGCATAAAAATCAGCAATCCTTCTGTCAATAGCCAGAGAATAGAAATTCAAAAATTTCACCCTCACGAAGATTATGAGCATCCACTGGCAACGGCGGATATAGCTTTGATAGAAGTGAGTAGTGAGTAGTAGTAAGAAATTTGGAAGTTTCGCGCGTTTTTAATATTTATATTGTTATCTGTTATGTCATAATCATTATATGTTTGATACGTCAATTTAGCATATTACGTTAGCTGTACTGCCATTAAATTATTCAAAATGCCGAAAAAGAGGGGCAAGTTTTCCAATGGTTGGATTATTGCTAAGCATCGAAATCGAACTAAGGTTGTCCAATCAGCACTGTCCCGATTAATTGTGCCATATAGATGGTAAGCCTTACTGTAGGAGTTCGTTACATATCAAGCCCAGTTCGTTGTGGAAAGCGTAAAAGTACGTCGCATAAAAATATTATTACATTTCACAGTTGAAGACCGACATCACGATTAGTTCACAGGCCAGACCAATCTGTCTTCCGAAACTAGAAAGAGTTCCTGAGGATACCAACTGTGTCATCGCTGGATTCGGATTTTGTAAGTAATAGGTGGCGCTCCCGTAGTATATGCACCAAGGTGGCATACACCGGCACGTAGTATGTGTACCAGATTAGGGTTAGGCCATAATTTAATTCCAATTTCCTTATTTTAGTTCTGTTCTGATTTCGGAGACTAGCCAAGTGACTCACATAGTATTTGTAATTCGAATTATGGCCTAACATTATCCGCCATCTTGGTTCACATACTACAGAGTACCTAATAGACATGACCAGTTATTTTAAACCTTTTTCAAACAGTGGATATAAAAAGCGGTCTCATCTCTGAGCAAAGTTACAAGCGACTACTGAAAATTCAGATACCACTAAAACCATTATAATTATGGTAATACATTTTATGCAAAAGGAGACTCATCACTGAGCAAAGTTATAGACACTAACTCAGAAGTAAAGGAGACTCATCACTGAGCAAAGTTATAGACACTAACTCAGAAGTAAAGAAGACTCATCTCTGAGTAAAGTTACGGGCAATCACTCAGAAGTAAAGAAGACTCATCTCTGAGCAAAGTTACGGGCACTCACTCAGAAGTAAAGGAGACTCATCTCTGAGCAAAGTTACGGGCACTCACTCAGAAGTAAAGGAGACTCATCTCTGAGCAAAGTTACGGGCGCTCACTCAGAAGTAAAGGAGACTCATCTCTGAGCAAAGTTACGGGCACTCACTCAGAAATAAAGTATACTCATCTCTGAGCAAAGTTTTCTTTATCATAAAATATTCGCGGAGCATCGAAAATTGTATGTGAACCAAGATGACGAACACCAGAACGTAGTATGTGTACCAGGTTAGGGTGATTAGTCCATAAATTCAGGTACAAATACTACGGGAGTCACTTGGCTAGTCTCCCAACTTGTAAGTCGTAATAAAACTAAAATAAGGAAAATTGGAATTAAATTATGGCCTAACCCTGACATGGTACACATTTTACGTTCCGGTGTCCGCCATCTTGGTTCACATACTTCGGAAGTAACTATTCACTTGGCACACATACAGTCCCCGAATCCCGTAATAAAACTAGAAAGGGAAAATTGAAATAAGGTTATGACCTAACCCTAACTTGGTACACATACTGTTGGAATAATTCGTAATTCTATCGCAAAATTTACTTGTTACAGCCGAGACGAGCAATGGCGCCGCTTCTGATGATCTGCGACATGTAACTTTACGAGTACTGCCTATGGATGCGTGCCAGAACGCCTTGAAGAACATACCTGAAACACAATATATATCGAGCTTAAAAAACCTCTGTGTTGGGAGATTCAGTGAAGGGAAGGATGCATGCAGGGTAAGATATAAGAACAGTTATGAAATTAAGCTAAAGGACTAAGAAAACACACTTCTCATAAGTATTCGTCTACCCGAACTCGAAATTCCAACTAATTTTACGATTTTTCTAACAGTATTATCGATTATAGTAATGCACTAATTTGCTCAACTGTAAAATACGTTAAAGTGGCTTTCACGAAGCTTACTGTCTTTCACTTTTGCTTTTGTAACACTGCAAATATTGTTCATAAAATGTAACTTTTTATGTCACACTTACATGGTCTGCCAGTCCAGGTGAGCAAAATGGTGGGACCCTGGTATCAAAACATCTGCGTTATAGCCATATTTATGTCCCTGAGCGAATTGAAATTACTTTTTCTCACGACTTGGACGTATTTACTTTTTGTCAAATTCTAATAATGCAGTTATTAATTTTTTGAATAGTTATATATTTAACCAAGTCAGTATTTTAATAAGTAAACGAATAGCTTGTGGATTCTTTCACGAAGCCCTGGAGTCCGGCAAGACATTTGTAGAACCACTGGTCTACTCTAGATCACGATTTGGCGCGAAACCGTTCTTTGGGTGAGAGCGAGTGAAAATGAAAAGGTGGGGAATATACTGGGCACTTAGTTGATAAAAAGTCCGCGTTGTTTCATTCAGCTGACTGAAGCCAATGCTTGATAATGATACTAACAGTTGAGGTTGCGTGAAACTAACTACCTTTCCTTGCTCTATATGCCGGGTCCGTATGCGTAGAACGCAAGAATGCTGTAGCAAGAGTGAAAATGATTATTCTATTCAGTTCAAGAGTCTTGCTGCACACTAACACAAATATATTTCTGCAACGTTTCGTCTGACCGAGGTCAGACTCTATCAGACAAGCAACTGCGACAAGAAACGCAATGGCATACACATGAATAATGGTATTAAATACTGGGTCTGTTTACGATAGAAAAAAATAAATAAGATTGGGAAAGTGCCAGAACAATAAAGAAGCTAAATTTGAATTACAATCAATAAATATTCAACAGTGCATTGCGTTTGTTATAACATTTGTAAAATGCTTTTCTGAAGAAGCTTCATAATGATGTTCCATATTTATTCCAGGGAGACAGCGGAAGTGCGGTCGCCTGTCAGAGATGCAGATCTTGCACGTGGTACGTTGCTGCAACGCTATCTTACGGAACTGGCGGCCAAAGATGTGATAAAAACACACCCGGTGTGTATATGAGAGTCGAGCATTTTGAGGGATGGATTAAGAAAATATCCAAAATAGAATCATCTGGAGCTTTCTTCTGCTAATTGGTGGATTCTACATGACCACGCCCATAAAAACATGCTGATTGGTAGATTTCATATAGCCACGCCAGGAGGAATGTATTGTAATATAGCGAGTTTTGTGGAATGTTTGGAAATAAAAGAAACATTGTCTCACTTGAAAACGTTAATTTTGTTTTGTTATTTTCTCCATATTTGTCCAAGAAGAGAGGAAAGCCGATAAGATGAAATGTTTTAGTGAAATATGACTTGTTTGGTGTAAGGCGGGCCATTTCGAATCGAATTGTAAATTAGTTGAAGCAGGTCAAACACAGATTTCGAACCGCCGCCATCTTGTTTTTTAGTCCGCCCACAGGCCGAGATGAATCCCTCGGTTTTTGCAATTGTAAAATGCAATTCTGACATAATATGTCTCTTTTCTACCGAGTGAGTTATTAATTAGATATATTACTTACTGTGTGAACACTCAGCGAACGGTCAGACTGATAGATTACGTGTTTTCACTAATTTATGTGTCTGAGGGAACCGTTACAATAAAACAGTCAATACAACTACATATCTTCCGAATATTGGAGATTCGATTCGAAAAAAATATTCGATTCGGTTCTGAAATCCCCAAATATTTGAAAATGCCCAGCCCTAGTTTTTTACCCTGGCTGTGAAGTAGTAACTGCGGACTCTAGGATAAAAAAATTCAACTTTTCTGTGGAAACTCGAAAAGCATTGAGTTTACCAAGCGATTTTAACAGTATATTTACGCAGATTAAAGACGGCTTGACTTCTTTTCATTATCAAAATTTGCATTTCGTGAAGTTCGGAGTTGGTTTTTTACAATCGGTAACGGAGCCATTTTTTCGGCAAGCAGTAGTCGATCAAAAAATTATTTTAAAAAATGCGGTGGTACTCAAACACCCGAGCTTATTTTTCGTCATTGGACTTATACCTCCGTAGGGTGTTCCGCTGGTTGGTTACGGCTTCCTCCACCATCAAGTCTGTGCTTCCGAAAACAAATAACTAACAAATCCCATACCCGACATTGACTGGTAGACGGACGAGAGGCCGTGGTTCGCCATATGGTTAAGCCGGTTAATATGGTTATTTGCTTCGCACAGGCTAGCTGTTAGTATTGTAACATCATACTTTGCAACGAAAAGGGGTTGGAAATACTCTCACATACTAGATTAAACTAAAGTAAAAACTGTTTTCGCAGATTTCACATCATTCACAATTGGAACCTCTCCGCGGTCGGCAACTTTTTTCTTTGTGCACCGCGAGTTGCACATCCCTAGGGTAGACACAGTGGCGTATCTACATAAAATTGCGCCCATGGCAAAACTTGAAAATGCGCACTCCTTGATATTTAGTTCACAATTTGTAATGACACTCATGGGAATGAGTTAATTGTACGGTGATATTTGAGTAAAACTACGTCCATAACGAAATGTTTTACCATCATTTCCCCGAAAATCATACGGGTTTTCGTGTCCCACGTGTCCCATGGGAAGTACAAATGTGTGCTGTCCCCTCTCATCCAATGGGACATTTCCAATGGGAATATCATTCCCATGGACAAGCCTGCAAATACCGCAGCATTTGTGACACAAATGTTTGGTCGACTACCGGGGTATTGCTGGACAATCAAATTTTAATGTACTGAAATAAATTGCATTCTTTGATATTTCATCGCAGATATACGGATTTCTCTGACGTTAATATCTTGAAAATAATAGCATTGGGATGGAGCGGAGTCAGTGATGCAAGAACAGGTTGAATTTGTATACCTAATTCGTAACTAAGCAAATCAAAACTACATATAATTGGGTACTTTGAAACACTTGTCATGGCTGGGAGTGCTGTGATATTCCATAGTAATGTTCTCAATTTGTTCACGTAACCGCAGGTTACATTAAAAACACAAATAAATTAATAAAACAAGTATTTATAAATAGACTCGTATTGGTCGTCAATGAAATACTTTGCGCATAACGCTTCGAATAAGTATTTCGGGATCCTCTGTACAAAGCCCTGGCCCCCACCACAAGAAACACCACCGCTTCTGCTCAAAATAAGAAAAAATATAAAAATAACCCAATTATGTTTATGCAGTAAAGATTGCGCCGGAAATCCAAATCCCCAAATCATTGCGAACCAGAACCGCAACTGTATAGTTATTACTTATCGATCTTGATCGGTAAGTATGTTGATAGGTATTTGTCTGTTTATCTGTCTGTTAGATGCACGCGATATCTCACGAAAGCAAAGTTGAATCTGTTTTGCATGTGCATTTATAATATTTCGAACCAGAAGCCTATTGATTTTAGATGAAATATGTCGTATAATTAGCGAGTTGTTAATTAATTAGTGATGGCACACGCGGTGTCACTAAAGAGTCATGGATCAAAACCGCAGTGTCGATCGATAAGTCTTCGGTCTCCGACCTATATTCTCAATAATTTATTATTCCAAATCGCGGTGTTTTTCTTAAATTTGTATTTAATTGTACAAAAAAAAGTCATTTTGAACACAAATCCATCTTGTCACGACCAACCGATTTTTGAAACGTAGGCATTTTCTCGAGATCTTCCATTGTTTTAGATCCAACAAGATTAGATATACCACTGGCGCTACCGTTTTTTTCGTACAGTTTCTAAAGGTTTATGACTTTACGATGAACATACTCTGAATCCCCTGAATTCTTCGTGGGACGCACTAAATTCCATGGCGGGCCGCTGGGCCGTCAACTCTGGTATAGATAATAAATTGGACTCAGTTGTGGGCATTTCAACGCAAAGGGTTTGAAATCACTCCCACGTACCAGATATGTTTCGCGGGCCACACACCATTCAAAATTGGCACTTCTCAGCAAGCTGCACAATTTTTTCTTGTGGGCAGCATTTGGCTCACGAGTCGCAGGTTAAACACCCCTGGCCTACACCAAGAGGCACTTGAAGTTTTTAACAGTTACAACATATTGTGAGCAACATAACATGGAAATTCCCGTTTGCTCGAACGTGTGTGTTTAACTACATCAGGGTGGCCCAGACCCAGGCCCGCGGGCCACATTTGGCCCGCCGCTTTATTATCTGTGGCCCGCGTCACATTCGGAGAGGGATTAAAAAATCGCAATTCGTGTTGTTTTGTCATAAAATTAACCAAAAAATCTTCTGACATATTGTTGCATCCCTAATGTCACTGAATTGACTAGTGTTATGGCTTGCTGAGGCAACTAGCGAAGTTGAACGAGCAAAGTTTTTGGCACTATTGTGGCCCGCGAACAATGGAAAAGTAATTTTGTGACCCGCGGAGCTGCCAATCTTGGAATTAACTGTATAATGTTAGATTGTATTTAAATATTCACCGCAAGATGTCACGATTATCTTTAAAATAGTATTAAAAAAAGTGTAAATTGAAGTGCAATTTCACGTAACGTTTCAGAACCAAGATAAATTCCTTTCTAATGTTTCCTGGAGCAAGATGAGATAAGTTAACCTTCAAATCCGGGAGTCTATATTAATATATATATATTGTTTGAATATAACTAAATAACGATTAGGTTATTATTAAACTTGCTACATTTCAAGAAGCATTGTTTTGCCAGTATTAGGTTTTCTTTCATATATATTAATAGCCTAAATATTTTTCTTACAGCCTTACACTAAGGTTTTGAACAAGAGGTTTCTTCAAGAATGTTTTATTGGGGTTATGCTACATAAAAAACATTGGAATTCACTGTTTTAGAGAAAACATAATTTTTATGCAAAGCTTGCTTGATTAATGGAACTTCTGGGTACAAAACAAACCGGGCACGCAAACAGAAGTTTAAGTGTTAAATAAATTTTCGTTATTTTTGTGAAAGTTATCAAGAAAGGTATGAATTCTCATGGGCCATTCTGCAATATTTAGAAAGGTAGTATTTTTGAAGCAGTGGTTCCCTTTAATAGCTCAAGGCCCTCTGCTAGTATTAGGTTTGCTTTTATATAAATTCATTGTTTAAGTTTTATTTCTTACAGCTTTACCAAGGGTATTTAACCAGGGATTCCTTGAGCCTCAGGAATGTTTTATTGGGGTTGCGCTACACCAAAAAGATTGAAAACCAATGTTCTAAAAGAAACATAATTTTTGTGCAGAACTTCCTGGATTAATGGAACTTTTGGGCACAATCATACACAAACAGAAGTTCAAGTGTTGAATAATTTGTCTTCGTTTTCGTAAAAGTTATCCGAAAGAGTTATTTTTCATTGACGACCCCGCAATATTTACGAATAGAGTATTTCTTAACTGAAGCAATGTTACGAGTCCCTAAATATAATTGGAATAAATACTGATAGATAGATTGTTTTGATAGATAGTTTTAATGTTTTTGTAACACCGCATCTATTTTGCGTTCGAAACTGTGACGATTGTTGCTTAGCCAAAGGGAGAATGTTTGGTAAATCGTCAAATTCTAAAGTCCTGACAATGCATTTATGAAAGTGATAGTTAGTGTTTAGTTTTTGCCTCGGTATTCAATTTGTTTCCTTTGATTTTGTTATTTCAGATTATATTAGACTTAGAGTAAGTTCGTTTAGGTTAGGGTATCACCTAATTATTGCTCGACCACTCATTTTCTGTTTTTTATTTTGAAATTAAGGTAATGGGCAATATCAGAGGTTCCCAACGCTTTATGGCACGTGACAACAACAACATTTGCTGGAAAATAAAATCAGTAATTATTGAATGAATAGAAGATAACTGGCAACCATTGGCGAATAACCGTATGAAATAACTGATTCATGTACTGGGAGTCCTCGGGCTACGACGGTCGCGATTAACGCTGTTTCGAGGTTACGAACGCACTTTACGAACATATACAGATATAAAAGATAATACCGTATTGTAACATCTAAGCCTATAAACTGGATCATTGTTATCAAGAAAATCATGGCTTTGGGCTCATTGGTTTTCGGCATTTACATCGTAAATGATGTGGACAATTGCGAACTATTACAAGTATGAACGAATAATCACTAAGCTTTAGTCACATGGTACACATTTTCAGTGATACTGTACGTCATTTTGGTTGTTCCGACTTGCACTGAAATTCAGGTTACACTGCGTCTCAAGAACGAAACGAGAATATCGGTTGGAAACCGAAGACTTATCGATCGAAAGTTAGGGGATCCCCCAAAACAGAAACTGCAGTTTCGATTCATCCGCTCTTGTAACTTGCGCACTGCGCATCGCACACACACACTCGGCGGGTTTCAAAATTCTCTCGCTTTACAAAAATCTAGATCACTATATCAATAATTGATTGATAACTCGCTAATTATACGACATAATTCGCCCAAAATCAATAGGCTTCTGGTCCGAGATAAGATGAATGCACATGCAAAATCTGGAGCAGATTCAATCTCGCTTTCGTGAGATATCGCGTGCATCTAACAGACACACACACAGACAGACAGACAGACATACATACAAATACCTATCAATATACTTACCGATCTTAAGATCGATAAGTAACAACGTCGTAAGGCAAGGACTCCCTGTATTCAATAACTTATACCTCGTAACCAAATACCGATAACCACTCATGAATAACCGTAAGGAATAAATGATTCCGGTATTCAACAACTGGCAACTAAAAACCGATAACCGGCAACTATTAACGGATAACCGCAAGGAAGAATTGATTCCGGTATTCAATAAGTGATAACACGTAACCAAAAGCCAAAAACCGGTAACCGCTAACAAGTAACCGTAAAAATACATGATCCCGGTATTCAATAACTGATAACCGGTAACCATTAATCAATAACCGATGATCTAATTAAAAATATCTTTTACAGAACTTAGCGATGTATTCAAGCTATATATTAATCGTTTTTGTGGCAGTGCTTGTCGGAGAAAGCTGCGGACAGAGTAAGTAAAGTAGCTGTATTTCATTTATTTTTTGATTGTCCAATCACGCAAAATTCGGTGCTCCAAAAGCATGTGTACCAATATGGCGGTAACTAAGTTTGTTCGCCTACTTCACATCAAGTTGTATAAAGGGACTGAAACCTATGAGCAGGCAGGGCGTATATTCACTTGGCCAACACAGACAGTCCCCGAATTCGTAATAGAACTAAAATAAGAAATATCGGAATAAAATTATTGCTTAACCCCAATCTGGTACACACACTACGGAAGTACGCAAGATTCATGGGCAGAAGGTAATCATTACTCATATTTTATTACTGTCAATCCGGTATTTGCTGTGAACAAAAAAGAATGTTTTTATGGTTGTTAATAACCCTCTGAATAGAGATTTGTTCAAAAGTGATTACTTTAAAACAATTGTTTTGAATCAATTTTGTTTTGCCTGTTTTGTTTGAAACGGCTGTATAATTTGATTGTTTTGTATTAAATTGGTCAAAAATTTCTTTTTTCTTTTTATCACTGCCTGGTTTTCCTTTAAAATGCTAAAGAAATCACTCGAGTTTGATGCACTCGGTTCAGCAAATAAATAAACTGCAGCCTATACCAAATGGCAGCATGTAGGGTTTATCTCTTATATTACGTAACAATAGACCCTACGTACAGAAAGTAAACACATAGAACGGCAAAATGACTTTGATTCATAAACACGTCATTTGAAACAATTAAACATTTAGAAAAAATATGATATGTAATATGTTTCGAGGCGCACTCACGATTAAAGCCGTCATTGTTATGCAAACCGCAAATCGGGTTTCACAATCAGAATATGCATTGTTATGCAGGCGCCATCATTCTACCGTGTTTCCTCGAAGATAAGACCAAGCTTGAATTTTAAAAAGATTTCAATATAAGAGCTCGCCTTTAAAAAGGACTTAGTCGATAACCCAATTTTTTTTTTTTTGACTCAATTTCGTGGAAGTGCGTCGTTTCAATTTTGCTAGGACGTCGCAAAATTTTGTGATTTGTGAACCTTTCAAACAACCCATATCTTCTACCTTCACTGGAAAAAAGAAAGATTAAATCGATCTTACCTGTGATGTTGCTATGATAGGAAAGTTTAATTCTGGAAATTCGGTTTTCTGTAGATAAAGATTATTTGTGCTTGGTTCAAAAAGCATTGCGCACTCCCACCTTCTTTGCGATTTCGTATTTATATAAAGCAGGCTTTTCTACCAAGGCCCATTAATTGCGATTTCACTGACTGTCGTTAAGTTTTGTTTAATCGTTTATATGAAACTCATTGCAAAAAAGGTCTTTTATTAAAAGGTATCATTACGTATTTTCACGGGGAGTCGCAACTTGAGCATATTTTTGAAGGGCGTCACAATACGATGAAGTTCGAGAACCACTGCGTCCCAGTCGATAGCAAGAAATATTTTCTAATTTTTTTAAATGGTTAAAATGTTATATGTAGCAGTTATTTAAAATAAAAACGTGGTATTTATAAGTAAATGGAAATCGGTATTCAAATTTTGTATAATAAAAAATCTCATTATTCTCTATCTCAAAAATAAGCCCTACTGTTATTTTCCAAAGAAAATTGAAGACAGTGTCTTATTTTCGGAAAAGCACGGTATTATGATGATGTTTTCACTCGGAATCGTGAAATCTTTGTTTTACACCATTTGTATAATATTGGTATTTCGAATCAAGAATCTAACCGAACGACGCCGCATCTTATTGACTGAAGCCCGGAAACGACTATCTTTCGACAATGTATGGACGATGAACGGCGAGATATATGGAGCATTCAATGGCGAAAGGCGAGTATTTAAATCAATTGATGATATAGTAAAATTAAACTAAGTCTTAAATTAGTGCAACGATATAGATGTTAGCATAGGAATTGTGTCAGCTAGATATAATATGCGCATAACTAGCAATCTCATAAGCGTACTTGCAATCCCATAAGCGTACCAGCATCGTAGTACACCGGTTAAATAGTGTATCAGAAAGTATCAATTAATGACTAGAAAAAATAATAATAATGCTTTATCATGCCATGGTTGTAGTAAAATTGTGAAAAATAACGAATACGGTTTTTTTTGCGACCACTGTTCATATTGGATCCATTTAAAATGCAGTGGGTTATCCCAAAGTGAATACAAAAGATTAGAAAAGGAACCCGACTGTGTTCCCTGGTGCTGTAGATACTGTCTTAACAACCTTCCCTTCTGGCAGTTATCAAGATTAGAAGTGATTAATTTATTTAAAATAACTCCTATTCCAAGTGGGGCAAGCACCCTAGACCCGTTAGCTTTGAATGACCTTTTTATCTCTGATATCATCGACAACGACCAGGACGAAATAGCCTCAGGTCTATGCAATTGTCAATATATAAGTACAAACGATATTGAAGAGATTTGTCCAAGCTCAAAGCAAAATGGTTATCTTTTCACAATGTGCGCAAATGTGCGTTCACTTGCAAACCCAAAAATTTTTGCCAAACTGGACGTTTTGTTAGAATCAATGACTAGTCTACCCGATATAATTGCGGTTAACGAAACTTGGCTTAGACCCGACCAAGTTGGCGCACATATAAATTTACGTGATTACAGATTCATTTCAAATGCAAGAAGGAACCATAAAGGTGGTGGAGTAGGCTTGTATATTAGAGATGGCATTACCTTTAAAACCAGACCGGAATTGTCCATAATGGAAGAGAAAACGTTCGAATCATTATTTGTTGACGTTTATGTCAAAGACCGAATTGTAACTTGTGGTACTATTTACCGATACCCACTGTCTGATAATTCTAGAAAAAAAGATTTTTTTAATCTCATGAACACTGTTTTGCCCTCACTATCAAGACAAAGTATACTAATGGGTGATCTTAATTACGACCTGATGGACACCTCGCACCGTTTCGTCAACGAATTGACTGAGTTGATGAACCAATATTCTTTATATCCCACTGTAACCAAACCGACCAGAATAACTGAAAACAATTCTTGATCATACATGGACAAACATATACGATCGAAAACCTGTCAGCGCTATTCTAACCGATGCAATCTCTGTTCATCGACCTGTAATGCAGTGCATGTCGATAGAACAAAAAACACTTGAAAACGAAGAAAACAGTTCTTCTCGATCATTTAATCCGACCAATATGACTGATTTTAGGACGTCATTAGAATGTATTGATTTCTCTGTAGTGTATGAAGAGTCAGACCCTAACGATGCCTTTAGAAAATATTCTTGCCATGTTATGCCAGTTTTTAATCGCTGTTTTCCTCAAATTTTGTTCAAAAAAAACTAACAAAAAGTGGTTTGATAAAGAATTATCAAAACTACACAAGAAAAAACAGAAACTTAGCAAATTAGACCTCATCAATAAATCGCAATATTCTAGGAATGAATACTTGGAAATCAAGAAAGCTCATGAAAAAATGATATTGGCCAAAATCATTCTTATTATATATCGCTCTGAGTAAAACTAAAAACGATCTGAAAAAATCGTGGCAAACAATGAATACCCTGCTAGGTCGATGCAAATCTAAACTGTCAAAAGTATTTGTTGTGGGAAATAAGGAAACGTGTGATCCTGTATTGATAGCCGATCATTTCAATGAACATTTTTCTAAGATAGGAAAGCGAATGTCTGATAAATTCACTAATGATATTGACGGTAACTTCGTTGGGCTTGATGGAATCCCTATTAAGGTTATCAGAGCAATGCTGTGGAACTGCATGCTCTCTCTAGCTCAAGATTTTAATCTTTCTTTGCCATTGGGACAATTTATTGATGAATTTAAAATCGCTAAAGTTGTACCGCTCCACAAAGGCGGAGACATGAAAAATGTCAAAAACTATAGCCCGATTAGCTTACTGCCTTACTCAAAAATTTTAGAAAAAGTAATGTACAATAAATTAGTTAACTTTTTAAAACGGAAAAGTTTTTTCTACCATCAACAATTTGGTTTTCGCAAGGGACATACCACTTCGCAGGCTACGTCTCTACTTACAAGTAAAATACTGGGTGGATTTGAAAAAGACCATTATACTCTCGGACTATTTCTTGACCTATCGAAAGCCTTTGATTGCATTGACCATCATATCTTGCATTCCAATCTCTATCACATAGGTGTTGGGGGCCACTGCCTTTCGTGGTTACGCAATTACCTGGCTGATCGCAAACGAGTGCGACTTAATAATTAGAGCCACTCAAGAGTCACTTCTGGGCCTATATTTTTCTTAATTATGATTAATAACTTCTCTAAATCACTCAGGAACTCCGATGCTATCCTATATGCTGACGACACATCCATTTCCTACATGGGAAAAAATTACCAGACTTTATTGAAAAAGCTAATGCTGACCTTACTAATATTCAATCTTGCCTAACTACTACGTGTTGAAGATTTACTAATACTTGAGATTTGCACATTGATGTTTTTATCTTCTACTGTTCAACTCCCTAGTTGCTCCGATCGTGATCGAATAAATAATAATATTCGAAATAGCAGAAATCACGATAAATTTTTTGTTCCGTATGTGAGAAAATCAATAGCACAAGAATCGATCACATGTTTTGGTCCTAAATTATGGAATCCACTGCCTAACAGTATTAAAAGCTCAAAAACGACGTCCGAATTTAGATCAAAAGACATTTATTGGAATTATATTAGTTTTTGTGCAGTAAGGACATTCTACTCCAGGCAATATTTTTCAGATACAAAGGGCGTTTTGATGATTGGTGAAAAAAATTTGAGAAAAGACTGGCAGATGAAAAATATCTCCGTTTGACTAACTATGTCATCGTGGATGCCACCAACTCACATTGCTCAGGAAACAAGTCTCGGGCAACCCACTGATCTTTTGTGTCTAGTTCCTGCATATTTTTACGGTTTATTAGCTTTGTACAGTTACTTCGTTGAAGCGTCGCTAATGAAAAGATCATCTTATACAAATTTAAATGTATCATGCTGAGACGTGGCGACAATAAATTCCACAAAATAGCGCCTACGAAATTGACCTGCATTTTATGCCAGACTCTATTGTTCTCATTTCTTTTGTCGCATACAACTTATGATTAACAACTGTGTGAAAGAACTGTGTCAAAGAATTTTTACATATGTCGTGTACTGTTTACCTTCTTAGAACCTAATCTTTTTGTGTCGTGGTCCCACCGAACGTTGGTTTTTGGCAAGTTCATGTCCCGAACAAATTTTTACTTGTTTCGTACAATCTTCTGTAAAAAACACAAAAATACGATTTATACTCACATCACATCCCTTCACATCAAAACCTGGGACATGAACGTGCCATAAACTGCCTATTGTACATATCATCGCGGTGTCGTACCTCTTTGTCCTGTGTACTTGTACAAGAGTTTTATTTGTATATTTCATGTCTTACTATAGCACAGCAGTCCTAAACTGCAGTTATACTTGTTGGGGTGCATTTCCACATCTGTGTCTTAGGCCAGTAAGGTCTTGTACATGTATCCCGTCTCTTTTATACCGTTTAACTATTATGCAGATACTGTTACATTTTTGAGGCAAATAAACATACATACCTACATCGCTATGGCATTCGAACCAGGGCCGGGTATACCATTAGGCAAGGTCGGCTAAATCCCAGGCCCTCAAACCTCAATGGCCTTGACAATCAATTTTAAATTGTTTTTAGACTGTGAAGGCTTGTTCCAAAATAATGTCAGTTTAAAACATTACAAAATTTTCTTGTTCAGGTTTATAATTCCCAATATTTACCGTTTGAAAGATGAAAAAATTTGAAATACGGCCTGACAAATGAATTTCTATACCTGCGAACTCTATACCTTTGACCTTAAAAACAAAGTATGATAATTCAAATTAACTGAACAGATTTTACCGTAATAAAGCCTTTTTTTTATGAAAAACATGTAGTAAGCCCGTGAGCTATGTTTCATAAATTTTCTTGCATTTTCTTACTCGAACCGTTTCCCTGATATCTCCGGCAAACATTCTTGGTAATTAAAATGTCACGAAGGTACTAATTTGTCGATAAAGTTATGCGAATAAAGTCAAAGTCAAAGCAAGAATTTTTTTTTAATTTTCGAAATTGGTATTCCGGCTGTGTGTGCAGCCCCCAGAACGCAACATTTTGGCGTAGTTTCACGGCGATGCCACGGTGATGTATTTCAATAAAAAATACAAAAAGAGACAGAAAAAAAAATTTAATTAAAAAAAAGCCCTTGTTTTAGAACAGACGTTTTTTTTTATAAATTGATAGAAATCAAAACTTTATCTCCGAATAACATGTTAATAAATTTGTGTATATTTTTGTGCTCGATTTTTTGGTACACCCGTAGTGTACGTACCAGATTAGGGATAGGCCATACTTTCATTACGATTTTCCTTATTTTAGTTCTATTACGAACAAAATTAGTTATCTTCATATTGATACACATAGTTCTGGAGCGCCGTTTGTTTTACATATATCGTTGTAAACTGCAACGTATTCTTTCAATATTTGGCATTTCGAGTTTGATGGATAAATGGACCTCCTGAAGTATGCGCACCAAGGTGGCGCACAACCTGAACTCAGGTTGTGTACTAGTTTAGGGTTCAGGTTGTGCGACATCTTGGTGCGCATACTTCAGGAGTACCTGATAAACTTAATGCTTAAATTTTTGTTCTAAATTTCGACTTCTTCATCGTTATTAAGAGTCTCCAATTGTAACTCTGACTCCGTGAAAATAGACTCCAGCTTGTCCACGAGAATAGGAATCCCATGGGAAACGTCCCATGGTATGGGATGGGAAAGCACACAATTGAATATCCCATGGGACGCGAAAATCGTACGATTTTCGGGGAAATGATGGTAAACGGGTCATTTATGCATATATTTAAAAATCACTCTTATTTTCTAGGATGGTCTCCGTGCTCCGTTACGTGCGGCACTGGAAAGCAAACAAAGAGAGTTTGCAGAACTTTTTTTGGGAATTGTGAAACATATACAAAAGTCTGCAAGACGAATAAAGAATGCCCACATTCGCTGCCTGACCCGAATCCTAAACCATTACCGAGTAAGATTTTTTGTTATTGGACATCGACTAGATTCTTTGTTATCGACTAGGTCAAACAAAGATTTTGCGTTGTTGACTAGGACTTATTTCAGGGAAGGGCTTGTATTAAATCATTTTTGAAATTTGGGATATGTGTTATTTTCAGGGTAGGTCTTATTTTCGGGGAAACACAGCAGTGAACCTATCTATGGATTGTTCTTGTTCTTTGCGTTACTTCCCATCGTTATAAAAAAAATCGTTTTTCATTTGACGTCTATTCAATCTTTTCGCTCTGAACGAGGTACTTGCAAGCCAGTTTCAGATATTTATTTCCGTTCGAAATTTTTGAATAGTTCAATGTCTAGCGCTCTACTCAACGTACAACATTTTCCGTCGATGGGCCGTATAACCAACTACACACAAAAAATTGAGCGGGAAAGACAAGAGAAGAGGATGCGACTATCGCTTAGCCTTAGAGTATTAAATGCACCAGTAAACGGAAAATGATTTAACTCACGACAAGAGAAAAACACATTATGTATTTTTATTCGGTTGCCGTACATTTGAATCCACGACAATTGCACCTGCATACTATTGCACCTATTGAAATTGTTTTGGTTTGCGGATATTTGAACCCATACTAACCCTAACCCATGGGTTCGAATGTACCTGGGTTCAAATGTACGGTCACCATTTTATTCATGTGAGCAGGTATTTATTTATAATTGCAGCTTGGAACTTCCCTTGCTCTGCGAAATGTGGCGGCGGCCGCTCCTGTGATTACAGAGGAGTTTGCCAACAGTGCAACTTACAGCCATGCGTGAAAGGTAATGTCTATAACGATTTTAAATCAAGGTGGGGAGCGTTGCAATTTTGAATCTCCTGGTTGATATCTGTATTCCGTTACTGTACAGACTTTTGCTGTCGTTACTCACAAGACGGTGCTCGGAGTCGTTATCCGTTTCGCCTTGGATCGGGCGTCATTTTGGTATCCAGGTCGCCTCGACTTACTTTGACTTGAACTTGTTTTAACAATGATTGTTTGATTTATATATTACGGTTATTTATTTATTAGCCTACCGTTAGACTTATTTCACGGGTGTCGCTGCTCGATAAACAGTTCTGGTGGCTCGCCTTGAAGTACCATTTTACTTCTTTTTACTTATCGATTTTAATCGGTAAGTATGTTGATAGGTATTTGTCTGTATGTTTGTCTGTTTGTCTGTTAGAAGCACGCGATATCTCACGAAAGCGAGATTGAATCTGCTCCAGATTTTGCATGTGCATTCATTTTATCTCGGACCAGAAGCCTATTGATTTTGGGCGAATTATGTCGTATAATTAGCGAGTTATCAATCAATTATTGATATAGTGATCTAGATTTTTGTAAAGCGAGAGAATTTTGAGAACCGCCGAGTGTGTGTGTGCGATGCGCAGTGCGCAAGTTACAAAAGAGCGGATGAATCGAAACTGCAGTTTCTGTTTTGGGGGATCCCCTAACTATCGATAAGTCTACGGTTTCCATCCTATATTCTCGTTTTTTGAATTGTTCATTCACAATGTGTATTCTAGTATGGTGGATCCTCTTATGTCTGCCTAAAATTGAGGAGAATTCCTTAATTTATTTATTGAAACCTAGACATGACGCCATTTTCTTGTCTTATGATTTATATGTCTTATCGGCTTTCCTCCCCCCTTTCGAATGAATTTGAAAATATTATATCACAACTCTCAAGCTGCCATATCGTTTATCCGTCTTATCGACATCCCCCCCCCCCTCCCGCCTTGAATAAATTTGAAATCTCATGTCACATCTCATAGGTTGTCATATGGTTTTTCCGTCTTATCGGCTTTCTTCTCCCCTCGGATAAATTTGAAAACATCATATCACATCTCCTAGGTTTTCATATAGTCTATCCGTCTTATCGCCCCCCTCCCTCGAAATAAATTAAAAAAAATATCATACCACAACTATTAGGTTTTCATATCGTTTATCCTCCTTATCGGCATTCCTGTCCCCTCGAATTAAATTGAAATCCCATTACACGACTCCTAGGTTTTTCTCTTCCACTGAATATTTAAAAAATCTCACATCATGACTCATAGGATGGGGAGAATTCACGAAATGTTCGAAAGAATGTGGCGGAGGAACAAGATTCAAGGTTGACCCTTGCCGCCTGGCCATTGAAGAATGCAAGAAGACTTACGAAGATTGTAACGTTAAACCTTGTCCTTGGAGTAAGTAGTTTGATTTAACGCCATGAACCCGTGGTCAAACAGGTAAGGCGCTGGCGTATTAAACCTGTGAACGCAGGTTCAAATCCCGTCCGTTTGCCGTGGATGTGCTTCGTGTTAACCCTGTAGAGATTTTGTAGCAGTGGTTCTAAACGATGGGGCGCATCCCACATGGGGGGCGGCGTCGATTTTTTTTTTTTTTGAAAGGGCGTTGTTTAAACTAAAAATATTAGTTATATTTGATCTTGCACGCCTTATTTTGGAAATTTACATTTCTTTATATTGTATATTTACGTTCGATCCACGTATTTTCAAAATGGGTACTCCCGTGGTATGTGAACCAAGATGGCGGACACTGGAACGTAGTATGCGTACCAGGTTAGGCCATAGTTTTATTCTAATTTTCCCTATTTTAGTTCTATTACGAGTTCGGGGACTAGCCAAGTTACTTCCGTAGTATTTAAACCTAAAATTAGGGCCTCACCCTAAACTGGTACACATACTACGTTCCGGTGTCCGCCATCTTGGTGCACATACTACGGGAGTACCCAAAAACATGTTGGAAATACGTTTTTACATACTTTCCCCTTACTATATTTTATTTGTGGCTTATTGGCAAGTTAAATTTGTGGTGCGGCGCGAGACAAATTTTTAAAAGAGGGCTCCCTGGTTATCACTGCCGTTCTACAAGCCCAGTACTTTCATCTTCTTCTTCTTCTTTAAAATCCTACTATTCAAATTATTTAATTTTATTTTTTTAGTTCCATCTTGCCAGTCTGGATATTCGTATCGATACGGCGCCGAGTCTGAATGTTGCAGGAAACACGACGAGACATGCGGAGTTCATTTAGAGAGGAATACGTTCCAACGTATTTTTGGAGGGAGCGTGTCCATGCTGGGAGAGTGGCCATGGGTGGTAAGCTGATTTTATAAGTTCATTTCAATATGATAGGATTTACATATTTATCCCGGGCGAGGGGAAAGAGGATATGACGCACCACCGTTTACCATTCCATGCCGGGCATGGGATTAGTTAGTTATTTGTTTTCGGAAGCATGTGCTTGATGGTAGAGGAAGCCGTAACCGACGGGCGGTTACGTGAACCACTCAATGGCGGCAAGAAGTCCAGCAATCCTCTTTCACATAACTACTCCCGCAAGGCGAACCTGCCAGTAAGCAGAGGTGCGATGGCGAGCGTATTCCCAACGCTCAGCACGGTGAGCCACAACGCCGCGACTCCGTAATCAGCATAATAGACGATAAAATAATTGAAAAAACAAATTAAATACCTGATTATAGAATCGGTAGAGTGAACAAAACCTCAAGAAAGTTTGAAACGTACAGATTTTAGATGCAGGAAAGGTATTGTTAAATGAAGTAGAACGTGTTTGCTCACCCACGATTTTACTGGAATTCAGTACTAAATTAAATTTTCTTTATCATTATGATTAGGATTTACATATTTACTAACTATCTTTCCTTGCTCTATAATCCTTTGCGATTGCGATGGAACGCTGTAGAAAGAGTGAAAATGACTATTCTATTCAATTCAAGAGTCTTGTTGCACACTGACACAAATGTAGACGAAATGCCAGACGAAACGTTACAGAAATACATTTGTGTCAGCGTGCAGCAAGACTCTTGAATTAATTAAAATAACACAGAAAATTGGATTTTGATTACATTTCAATATTGTGCGGTAGCTTCGTGTATGTTTTGACTTGCACACAAGCCTTGCTCAGGGAGGCAAAGATTGTGGTATAAATTTAATTTAAACACAATTTTATTACAGGCAGTCATGGTGTCCAAGAAAACTGCTTTAGCTTGGTGCGGGGGGAGCATCATACATAAGAGATGGATTCTGTCAGCTGCACATTGCACGAGGTAAATTGGTACTCCCGTAGTGTGTGTACCAGGTTGGGGTTAGGGCATAATTGTATTTCGATATTCCTTATTTTTGAACACGTTTAGTGGCCATAACGATCGTTTCAAAATTTTGTTGTTATTGTTAATTTCTTTCGTCATTATCATTGAAAAATCGCTTTTCTCTTCGAATACCGGACCAATTGCTTTGAAATTTTTAGTAGCTAAAGATAAAAATTTTCTCCAGAAGGCTATTACTTTTTTTTCTTGCTATGACGTCATCAAAATTATTGCCATCGGGTGGCGCTACGTGTCCATATATTTGAGCATAGCTCTCTTGTTTTTCATTACGAGTTCGGGGTCTGTGTTAGCCAAGTGAATATTCCTCCTGCCCATAGGTTTCAGTCTTTTTACACAGATTGATGTATAGTAGACAAACAAAATTAGACTTAAACACACTTATCGAGCGTAAATTTACTGTTATTTCCTGTTTTCCTAACCGCGAAGACTTGAACTGAATTGCACTACCATAATTCCTGATAGCAGTGGTTTCCAACTGGGGTCCCGCAGCCCCCAAGAGGACACAGAGCAGTTACAAAAGGGCTTACAATGCTAGGCGCTAAATTTGTTCTACTTATTCCTTGACAAGCAAAGTACCCGTTTTTTTTCTATAGTTTCATTGTATGATAAGGTTATTTCACAGGGTTTTTCACCTTGTTGAGCATGAATGGTTTGATCATAATGGGATTTGAAATCTACCAATCAAAATAATACTATAAATACCACTGGAATGATGAACAGGGCGCCATGAATGCTAAAATCCTATGGAAGAGGGTCACGAGCCTTAAAAGATTGGAAAACACTGTTATATAGTTCCAGTCGCGCCATTATAAACCTCAAATTCTAAAATTTATTAATACTTCAGAAAAAATCCTGGAGAAGAGAAAAGCGGGCACCTTAGTAATTAAACATTCTAGTTTCAATATATTTTCGGACACGGAGTATGTGTCGTTTTAATAATCCGTCGTTGCTGTTGAGTATCGCTTTTCTACCCCATTCCAATTATTTAATACTCAAGGATTGACGCTCCGGAAGTATGTGCACAAAGATGACGCACAACCTGAATCCTGACTTGGTACACATTCTATGTTCAGGTTGTGCGCCATATTGGTACGCATACTTCGGGAGCACCCAAAGATGGAAGATATCTCTAGGACGGCGGTTCCGAAACTTGTTGTTCGTGGGGCGCCAAACTATCAGGCAAAAAACTCATGGCCATAGTTTGGCCATATCAGAGCTCGCGGTCCGACCGGAGAATGGAAAACTATGTAAGAATGCCTAATCTCTGCAAGTATGCAATCTTTTATGTTACAGAGGGTATGCGAGTCTTTTCCCAGCTCAAGATTATTACATCCTAGTTGGCAGTATAAAAATCAGCAATCCTTCTGACAATAGCCAGAGAATAGAAATTCAAAAATTTCACCCACACGAAGATTACGAGCATCCACTGGCAACGGCAGATATAGCTTTGATAGAAGTGAGTAGTAGTAAAAACTTTGGAAGTTTTTTTGTCCAATCAGCACTGTCCCGATTAATTGTGCCATATATATGGTAAGCCTTACTGTAGGAGTTCGTTACATATCAAGCCCAGTTCGTTGTGGAAAGCGTAAAAGTACGTCGCATAAAAATATTATTACATTTCACAGTTGAAGACCGACATCACGATTAGTTCACAGGCCAGACCAATCTGTCTTCCAAAACTAGAAAGAGTTCCTGAGGATACCAACTGTGTCATCGCTGGATTCGGATTTTGTAAGTAATAGGTGGCGCTCCCGTAGTATGTGCACCAAGATGGCGTACACCGGAACGTAGTATGTGTACCAGGTTAGGGATAAGCCATAATTTATTTCCAATTTCCCTATTTTAGTTCTATAATGATTTCGGGGACTAGCCATGTGACCCCCCTAGTATTTGTACTTGAAATTATGGCCTAACCCTATCAGCCATCATGGTTCACATACTACAGAGTAAGTTTACAAGCGACTACTGGAAATGCAGATAACCACTAAAACCATTAGATTTATGGTAATACATTTTATGCAAACACTCAGAGGAAAAAGGGGACTCATCTCTGAGTAAAATTACGGGCAATCACTCAGAAGTAAAGGAGACTCATCTCTGAGCAAAGTTACGGGCACTCACTCAGAAGTAAAGATGACTCATCTCTGAGCAAAGTTACGGACGATCAGTCAGAAGTAAAGGAGACTCATCTCTGAGCAAAGTTACGGGCACTCAATCAGAAGTAAAGGAGACTCATCTCTGAGCAAAGTTACGGGCACTCACTCAGAAGTAAAGATGACTCATCTCTGAGCAAAGTTACGGACGATCAGTCAGAAGTAAAGGAGACTCATCTCTGAGTTAAGTTATGGGCAATCACTCAGAAGTAAAAGAGATTCATTTCTCAGCAAAGTTACGGGCAATCACTCAGAAGTAAAGGAGACTCATCTCTGAGCAAAGTTTTCTTATCATAAAATATTCGCGGAGCACCGAAATTTTTGCGATACTCCCTAAGTATGTGAACCAAGATGGCGGACACTAGAACGTAGTATGTGTACCAGGTTAGGGTTATTGGGCCATAATTTCCGGTACAATTACTACGGGAGTCACTTGGCTAGTCTCTCAACTTGTAAGTCGTAATAGAACTAAAATAGTGAAAATTGGAATAAAATTATGGCCTAACTCTGACATGGTACACATTCTACGTTCCGGTGTCCGCCATCTTGGTTCACATGCTTCGGAAGTAACTATTCACTTGGCTAACGCAGACAGTCCCCGAACTCGTAATAGGACTAAAATAAGAAAAATCGGAATAAATTATGATCTAACCCTAACTTGGTACACATACTACGGGAGTACCGTTATTCTATCCCAAAGTTTACTTGTTACAGCCGAGACGAGCAATGGCGCCCCTTCTGATGATCTACGACATGTAACTTTGCGAGTACTGCCTATAGATGCCTGTCGGAACGCCTTGAAGATAATACCTGAAACTCGATATATATCGAGCTTAAAAAACCTCTGTGTTGGTAGGTTTAGTGATGGAAAGGATGCATGCGAGGTGAGATATAGGAACAGTGGAATAAAGCTTAAAGGACTAAGTAAACCCACTGCTTATAAGTATTCGTCTACCTGATTTCGAAATTCCAACTAATTTTACGATTTTTCTAACAGTATCATCGATTACAATAAAGTACTAATTTTCTCAACGGTAATTCCCCTTCACTCTCCCTCCCCGCACAAATATTTTCACTAATCATTTTTTCATCACAAATGAGTGACATATTGTTTTCTATGGTCAAGCACGAAACGTTATTTTACAAGGTGCTTTATATTTCTTATATTAAAAAACTTGGTGAAGTTACTTGGTGAAGCGTTATTTTATTCAACTGACTGAAGCCAATGCTTGACAATGATGTTTCTTATTTATTCCAGGTGGACAGCGGAAGTGCGGTAGTCTGTCAGAGATGCAGATCTTGTACCTGGTACGTTGCTGCAACGCTATCTTACGGAACTGGTGGCAAAATATGTGATAAAAACACACCCGGTGTGTATATGAGAGTCGAGCATTTCGAGGGTTGGATTAAGAAAATATCCAAAATAGAATCATCTGGAGCTTTCTTCTGCTAATTGGTGGATTCTACATGAGCACGCCCACAAAAACATGCTGATTGGTAGATTTCATATAGCCACGCCTCTATGAGGAATGTATTGTAATATCATAGCGATTTTTGTGAAATGTTTGGAAATAAAAGAAACATTGTCTCAATTGAAAACGTTAATTTTGTTTTGTTATCTTCTCAATATTTGTCCAAGAAGAGAGGAAGGCCGATAAGATAGAATGTTTTGAGGGAACTATGACTTGTTTGGTGTAAGGCGGGGCATTTCGAATCGAATTGTAAATTAGTTGAAACAGGTCAAACTAAGATTTCGAATCGCCGCAATCTTGTTTTTTGGTCCGCCCACAGGTCGATATGAGTCCCCCTTTTTTTGCAATCGCAAAATGCAATTCTGACATATGTCTCTTTTATTTCGAGTGAGTTATTGATGAAATATGTTGCTTACAGTGTGAACACTCAGCGAACTGTCAGACTGATAGATTACGTGTTTTCACTAATCCATGTTTCTAAAGCAACCATTACAATAAAACAGTCAATACAGCTAAATATCTTCCAAGTATTCGAGATTAGATTCGTTAACAATATTCGATTCGATTCTGAAATCCCCAAATATTCGAAAATGCCCAGCCCTAGTTTTTTTTAACCTGGCTGTGAAGTCGTAACTGCGGACTCTTGGATAAAAAAATTCAACTTTTCTATGGAAACTCGAAAAGCATTGAGTTTACCAAGCGATTTTAACAGTATGTTTACGCAGATTAAAGACGGCTTGACTCCTTTTCGTTATCAAACTTTGAATTTCTTGCAGTGCGGAGTTGATTTTTGACAATCGGTAATCGGAGCCATTTTTTCGGCAGAGAATCGCACTTGTTCCCCCGTCTTCAATCTGCATTCCCAGCCTGCAGACCTTATTGGGAGATGGTGCGATTTTGTTACTATTTAGGTAAGCTTACCATATACAAGTGATACCTCGGTAGTGGAACGTCTCGATACCCAAACAGTAGTCGATCAAAAAATTATATTAAAAAATGCGGTGGTACTCGAACACCCGAGCTTATTTTTCGTCATTGAACTTATACCTCCGTAGGGTGTTCCACGGAACCGCTGGTTGGTTACGGCTTCCTCCACCATCAAGTTTGTGCTTCCGAAAACAAATAACTAACAAATCCTATACCCGACATTGACTGGTAGACGGACGAGAGGCCGTGGTTCGCCATATGCTTAAGCCGTCTTATCGGCTTTTCTGTCCCCGAGATAAATATGTAAAACCTATCCTAACCATCGTGTGTTATTTGCTTCGCACAGGCTAGCTGTTAGTATTGTAACGTCGTAGAAACAAATTGGACTCAAGCAAGGCAAAGGGAAACGAAAAGGGGTTGGAAATACTCTCACATACTAGATTAAACTGAAGTAAAAACTATTTTCGCAGATTTCACATCATTCACAATTGGAAATGCTCCGAAAAGGTTGCAGTCCTTACAATAACACTAACTTCTCCCTAACAATAACCGCTTGCTCACTGCCTCGTTCTGGGCGAAGACACAAAAATCCTCCATGAAAATAGTAACAGCGGTCGTCCTGGTGATACTGGTTTCCAGAGTGTATGATTTTGAGAACATATCGATTAACCAACAAGATTTCCGTGTATAGTAAGTCCCCGCGGTCCAAATCTGACCCGATGGGTAAGTCAATCTGTCCCTCGTGATACTGTCACTACCAAACTAAACCAAATTTAGATGTGTTAGCTGAAAAAAATAGCTCAAGAAGTTTGTTTAATCTGCGAATAAATTTATTTCTGATATGAGGCTTTTGTAACACTGTAAATAATGTTCATAAAATGTTACTTTTCACGTCACATGGCCCGCGATGAGATGGGACAAATTTCTAGCCCCTCGTCCAAAAACCTTGTCCCCCCCCCCCCCCGATCTAGAGCCTTATTTAGAGTGAGAATGTGAAAACTCCTCACGAAAAATACAAGCAAGTCCTTCGCAATATCGATTCCTTTATATTTGAAAAATAAAAGCAGCTGAATATAAATTGCAAAGAAAAATAATCAAAAGCAAAAACAATGTGTGGTCGATTTATGCGCGAAAAAATGAGTTACCGAGATGTTTTAGCTGGAAATAGCTCTGAACACCTTGTGCAGTTAAACGCACAGAAATCAGCCACGGATAACGCATGGAATGAACGTGTTAAGTACAATTATACAAACATAACACAATGACGGCAGAGAACGCAAGTTTTCACAATGAAAAGTGAAGTAATGCCAGTTTCAGTTAATTTTAATATGGAACTCTATAATAGTAACTCGTGATGAGCAATCGATATAAACTTTAATGAATCTAAAACAGGATGTACGACATTTTTGTGGATGGGCCATATAACCAACTTCAGACATCCAGCTAACATCCAGCGGGTCAAAATGCTTTTTTTACATTTCAAAGGAGTCTAAAAAAAGGGGGGGAGGGCTGTCTACTGCATGAAAGCAGAAATAAAGATTCACAATGATAGAGTGAAAGGGGTACTTGCACAATGCTCTCATATGGAATTTCACAATAGTAAATTGTAATGCCAGTAATACAGGGTGTCCATAAAGTCCCATTACGATTTCAATTATGTAATGAAGTCAGTTCTCAATATATCCTAACCAGTTTTGCTGTTTTTTAATCAGTAAATATTCAAGTATTTTTACTTCATTCAATACATCTGTGAGCGCCAAAACAATAAATGGTTCGATAAATTCCCTTTGCAAGTTTTAAGACTTTATGGACACCCCATACTTTCTTCGAATGTAATGTTGTAATAACGCCTAAATATCGTTCATAAAAAATTTTCGAAATTGATCATGCAAATACTTTCAAATATCATATTCATGTAATTCAGCGTCCATTCTATCTCTACGTTCATAAACACTCAGAAATATACCCTTTAAATTAGTAATTCTAGAATAATGCAATAAACTATAAATAAAATCATAATATTTTCAAAATAACACAATTTTCGGTGATATGGAGCTGCTTATGGAGGCTAAGAAAGTACGTTAGTCATGGATTAAAAAATTGAATGAAATTTATGACGGGTTCTATAAAGCAAGGGTTCTCAACCTTCATTATTGCTTGGCGAATTTATTTGAGTGCTATTGCATTTAAAATTTGAAAAAAAATTCATGGCGTCAAAAGGGCTTTATCTGCAACCTGTATATCACCGGTACTTATTTTGCAGAGGTAAACTATGGATGGATGGTTTTGGAAGTTACGGATGACTGCTCTTTACAGAACTAAAATTAAACATTAGATTGACGGAGGAAGACGTCACGATTGGATGTTTTATTCAAGTCATGCATGATTGCTCTTTGCAGGGCTTGAATTGAATTCAAAACTACACATTATGGCAAAGAAATTTCCTTTTTTGAAAAAAAAAATGCCAACAGATGGATGTTTTATTCAAGTCATGCATGATTGCTCTTTGCAGGGTTCGATTTGAATTCAAAATTACACATTAGGGCAAGGAAATTTCCTTTTTTGAAAAAAAAATGCCACAGATGGGTGATTTTTAAGTCACGCATGATTGATTGGTTTTGCAACAAGCAGAATAAAAAATACCAAACAACAACAATAACAGGATAGTACTCTGACATAATCTCACTTATACTAATCCCAACCGAGGGTACAGGGGCCCCCAAGGGCACAATGCTAGGTGCAAAAGGGATTTTACTTTTTAAAAACCCCTTTCTACCAAGTTCATTGCCTAATAAGGTTATTTCATAAAGTGTTTTTGCTTTGTCGAGCACGACCTGTTTGAACATAATACCACTGGAATGATAAACAGAAGGGCCATGAATGCTAAAACCTCCCAAAAAGGGGGCCAAAAGCCTTAAAAGGTTCGAAACCACTGTTTTAATCAAAGATAAACAAAATTAAAAAAAAAATTTTGTGTTGGTACATGGTGCAATAACATGAAAGCAACAAAACTAAATAGAATATATTTACTTCCTAACTTTTTCTAGGACCCTTTCCTTTAACACAATAAATCTGCATAATATGATTCTCTTTAACACAATTACACATAACTAAAACGGCAGCGTGGTTTAAAGTATTAAAAAAATTGTTGAGCATAGGATAGAATACACGACTTTTGCAAGAAAACGTTTGTGTGAGTCACAAAAGTTGGGGTACTCCCGTAGCGTGTGTACCAGGTTAGGATTAGGCCATAATTTTATACGATTTTCCCTTTTTTGGTTTATTACGAGTTCGGGGACTGTCTGTGTAAGCCAAGTGAATATAACCCCTGCCCATAGGTTTTAGTCCCTTTACACAACTTGATGTAAAGTAGGCGAACAAAATTAGTTACCTCCATATTGGTACACACACTTCTGGAGCGCCAAAGTTGAAAATCAAAACTGTATACAGAAAAGGAGAGGGGTTTTGAAATGCAATGCAAATAAATTCATATTATCACGGGAAATAATTATTTTAGAAAACAGTCTGGACTGTTCTAGCTCCACAACCAACAAAAATCATTGAAGCGCGACTAGTCAGAATAACCAAACCTTAATATATAAGTGCCATTGCCGCAATTTTTTAATCTGTCGTTTATTGATCAAATTAAAGTTAAATCTTACCAAGTAAACTAAACTTAAAAAGTGTTCCCCGTAAAAAACAATTTTGGCCCGAATAACTTTAAAATTATGTTTACAGATAAATAAAGCATCACTGGCCTATGCTCCTATGCTAAGTAAGTCCTAACTCCATACTCCACCATTCAGTAAAATTTGATCGGGATATTCTGTGACTTGTATTCTGCAAGTTTTCCTTGTTCCTGAAAAAAGAAAGTGAACACTAAACTAAAACGAGTTGTAACAAAATTAGTTTTGAAGTGAACACGAAATATTTAAGATATGTTTTGTCTAATGCAAAATTTCCAAAGGGAAACATAAACTCATTTACAAACCAGGCTGAGGAAAGTCATGCGGTGACTGCAAACTCATCTATCACCAGATCAGCTAAGGGAATGGTCATTTTGCCATATAGGAATACGCTCACCACTGCACCACCTCTGATTATACCCTGCATGGGTTCGGTTCACAGGTTCGAATCCTGTGAGAGATAATTATGTGCGAGAAGATTGCTGGACTCCTCGTCGCCATAGGTGGTTCACACAACGGCTAGTCGGTTACGGCTTTCTCCACCATCAAGTCTGTGCATCTGGGAAAAAACTAATTCCATGACCCGGGGTACCCCAAACTTTTTGGGTAGGAACTCCTGTTTATGAATCTTAGTTTTGATGAACTTTCCTTACAACACAAACAACATTAATGTGATGGATTAGGTTGCTCTTCACTTGCAAACTTGAAGGGCCGACCCTACAGCAAATCTTGATCTGTATTTTGTTATCATATTGGTAAGACTAAAAATGCTGCCTCACACATGTAAGAGGCAATAAAATTTTAATCACCTACTCTGACAACAATGGATATTGTTTCGCAACGCTCGCCCCAAAAGATGCCATGGCCTTCAAATAGAATCAGTCAATAAAGATCGATCCCAATCTTTTCATATCGTTGAAGATCCCCTGTGCAGTCATCACGAACCCCACGGGGTTCATGAATCATGAGCCCTAGTTTGCTGAACCCTGCCATAATCGGGATGGACGACAGGCCATTTGATAAAACAGTCTTTCCTCTCCCCCAAATAAATATGTAAATTTTATCTTGTAACACACCAGGGTGATGTACTATGGGAAACACCACTTTGTATAACCCTTTCGTTATTTTCTCTTCTCCTAAAAACTCACTACTAATCATAAACCGAAAAAAAGAGCCATTATAAAATTATATTGAAATATACACTCGATTCCAACAAATAAATAACGGAAAAATGTAACAAATTTTATATTAGATTATTAAGAATTGTTTTGATTCTTTATCATGTGTACTTGTTCATAGACTTCAGATTGGAGATATGAAAATACGAACATCTGGCAAGCTAAATTATAATGTTCAAAACTATATAAAATGCACCATACATGGCAAGAGTTACAATTGATAGTTACAACAATTGTCGCGACCCAAGACCCAAGAATATGGTCGCATACAAATTGGCATGTAGTGCTTTGACTAATATAAAACAATCATCTTAAAACGACATTTAAAAAAATGTTAAAGTGAAAAAAACGCAAGTTTTTGAAATCATGGCATGGCTTTATTCAAGTAAAATAGTTGCTGGCAAATATTTTTGATACTTCCCTCATGTACAATTACTATTGAGCAACACTTTAATACTAAATACAAAATGAAAAAATAAAATCAACTAGACAATGAAACTCGCAACTTTCAAGTTTTTGTTTTTAGGCCAGTGGTCGGCAACCACCGGGCCGCGACCCATCGCCGGTCCGCGGAAAGGTTACTACCGGTCCGCAGAAACGTGGCACAAAAGACGGACAATGTCCTAATAATATGTTTGGTTGATTAACAACTCAAACAATAATTAGTTGAAAAGAATCTTTGCGATTTATAGGGTACTCCGACAGTCTTTTGGGCAATACTACTACCTGAATACCCCGACATTGCGAAAAAGCTTTACAGACATGTTTACATCTATGTGTTGACAACTACAAAATCGCAGTAGGCTGAACGTAAGAAACACATTACTTGTATAACATCACCTTTATTCTCTGAAATCAATATCAACATATTTATCCTGACACATATAATTTATTACATAAGCTTATTCCGTCTGTACAAGGTGGTCCGACAAAACTTTCGTCAGGCTTTACCGGTCCGTCGCCGAAAAAAGGTTGCCGACCATTGCTTTAGGCGACCCAGATTCGAGACGCGACACATAGGTTGGGAAACACTGGTTCACACAATTGAAGGGATAAATTTTACTTTTTGAATGCCGAAGGGGTGAAAGATAAAAAAAAAAAAATAACGCCTGTATTAGATAGTCTTATCAGCTTTCCTCTCTCAAATACGCCAGAAAACTTATTTTACAATTAAGAAGCAGAAAAGGGGGTGAAAAGCTCTGTAAATTCAGCGTGGGGGTGATTGTTAACCCCATGTTCTAGCATTGACATCATAGTCTCTTGAGAGGGGTATTCCCCTTGCCTTCCATCGGAAGAAAATCCAGCATAAGACAGATTTGACGCAGGAATATCTGCGTGAGAATGTTGCGTTGCGATAACACCTTGGTAGCGATCCAATAAAGCATGGGGGTAATCAGAGCTAGATGGGTCGACAGGATTCCAACCTGGGGCTAGAGTTCCAGTTGGGGTCGTAGAGTAGTGAGAACTCTGGGGTGCAGCGTAGGATACGTTTTGCGGGGGGTAATTTAGTGTCGCGGTAGGGGATTGGATATCTGGAGACTGGCTTGGATTTGAACCTATGATGTAACTTTGCTCTGCTCTTGAGTGTGATGACAGCTGTTCCTCAACGGACCTGTGATTATTTTGATTTTGTTTGACAAGAGAGTAGTTGCTCACGATATATTCAACCTCATTATTATACGGGTTTTGAAAAGCATAAGAGCTCAATCGAAGCCAGATATATTCCGCGTTGTGCGCTTGGAATCTACAAATTGTGGAAAACATTTGTCCTTTCAGTTGCATCACTTGTTTGAAACTCTCTGCAATTTTTTCTGTGTCATCTGGGTGGCAGAAATCGACAGGACGTTTTCCGATTAGGTCTCTCGTTGATATCCCAGAATATTCGAAACTCTTGCGTCAATATATGTAAAACGTTATCAAAATTGTGCCTTGAAACGAATTCGGTTATATCATTAGGTGGCGCTAGACTCCCAATCACAGAATTGCTTGGAATTTGAAGTCTTGCGATACCAACTAAACAGTATTTCACCATTCAATTGACTTTGTGCGGTCAGCTCGTCCATTATCCCTGCTTGGTAATTCATCGCCATTGTAACCACTAGGTGGCCATGGTTTGATATAGCCTGTGACGTGCGTCAGAGCATAAATATTTTCACCTTCCATTATATGACCTTCAGCTAAACGATATCTCGGTTCTGAAGCGCTAACTTGAAGTTTTCCGCATCGCATGCGACATATAAACGCACGTCGTGTTCCTTCGCTTGAAAGCATGGATTCTTTCTTGATCGCTCCTGTTTTGAGATCCAACATCCGTCCAGCGTTTGACGAGTCTTCGATCATCATTTGTTCTTGTACTTTAGCGACATCTTGTGGATGAATCAGGTCATAAATACGGTGATTCATCCAATCAGAATGCGCTTGATTTAACACTGGAGTAACAGTATCAGAAACGAACGTAACTTGTCCAGTTTCGCACGATACTACGAAAGAAATCCATCAGCTGACTCTAACACTAATGCTTCAATTCTTGATCTGTGAGAAAAGCTGGTTTGTCTAATCCGTTTCCTCCAAGTCCACGTAACTGCTTCATATGCGACACAGCCATTCGCAATATTGTCAGTTTGTCCGGTTTTCGTGCGAGTGCGCTACAACTCGGTACCATGTCCGAGAGTTCAGTGATATACGCTGTCATTTTGTTTCTGCGTCTGCGTTCGATCTCGGAATGATTTTCACGAGCGAATCGCTCTTTATCTGCTTGTGACATTCTCATTTGATTAAGGTATTCAATTTACAAGCTATTAATTATATTTGAGAGAATAAAAAAATTGAGATAGTTACAGGCCAGCTTAATAACCTAAACAAATCTTATGAGACTAATTAACAGCGAATTTTCCTAAAATTAAGACAACATTACTCGAGGCTGCATACTTTCTCTAACACGAACGAATTTTATAAAAAAATTGCTAATTTTCACAGTAAATCGTTAATTTTACAAATCTGAATTCTGAGAATAATTTGCAATTTTGTTTAAATAAAACATTTCAACGCAGAGCGTGGCCAGGGATTTTCAAAAAGGGGTTTCTGAAATTTCTACTTAGACCAAGGTGGTCCAAACCCAGGCCCGCCGGCCACATGTGGTCCGCCACATCATTATCTGTGGCCCGCGTCGCATTCGGAGAGGAATCAAAAAATCGCATTTCGTGTTGTTTTGTCATAAAATTAGCCAAAAAATCTTTTGACATATCGTTGCATCACTAATGTCACTGAATTGCCAAGTGCTATGGCTTGCTGAGGCAACTAGCGAAGTTAAACGAGCAAAGTTCTTGGCACTATTGTGGCCTGCGAACAATGCAAAAATAATTTTGTGGCCCGCGGAGCTGCCAATCTTGGACCGTAATCTCTAGCGGGCAAGCTACGAAAAATCGCTATGTTTCAATGGAGGGGGTTTCAACCTGCAACTTGGTATAACTTTAACAAGATAACTAACTCAATATCACTTTAAACAAGATAACAACACTCATTAAATGCATTAAACTGACGCCTTTCACAAAGTAATGAAAATACTGCAAAGCAAGAAAAATCTACTTCTTCCAACATATACTTAAATTTGATAAAAATTTTCTCAAAAACATTAATTCTAATACAATTACAAAAATCAAATTTTTCGTTTTATTTCCAGTTCCAATTTTTTCATACCTAATTGTTTTAGGGGGTACTAGGATATTGTGTACTGAACTAAAAGTCCTTTCTCCTTGTTTACTTTCTACTTTGGATCCGGATGTGTCAGTTGCCACAAGTATGCTTGAACGAGATAGTATTATGAAGATAAATAAGAATAGCATAGTCTCTTTTCACGATATAGCAAGTATATTTGTAAGCTTTCAATATGTAAGCTAATGGTTATCCACCGTTTATTACGCATTATCTTGTTTTGTCTGAAGAAGTCAGACTATGATCTAACGAAAGTTCACAAATATACTTGCTATTTTGTGAAAAGAGCTATCATGCTATTCTTATTTAAATTATTTCAATCTTCCAAATTCTAATCAACCAAATGCAATAGGCCTCCTACCAAAGCCAGTATACACACATTAACAACTTACTTTCTCGACGACAAGCCGAAAAGCAATTGCACCCTATATTTGCCCACTGCAAGGTGCTTTAACAGTCGCTTTTCTTTAAGCTAAAGTAATAACAACATTGCAAACAAGAAATTGCCTACTTTTTGTATATTCTCTATCAGCCAGCAGACCTCCAGACTACACGTTTCAAACTGCATAGCAGCCTTTATTTTGAGTTGAGGTATTAACATTGCAAGAAAGAAACTGCCTACTTTCTTTAACGATCAATCAATGACTCAAAGCATCAACAACATGTTTTCCTGTGTAACTTCCTGTCTTCCAGAACTTGCTAGGGAAGATTAGCTAATGATCTGATGCTTGCAGACTTTTAAGCCTTACACAGGCCATTAATAAATGGACAATGTGACACTACAAGCATAAGGTTCGAACACGGCAAGATCTCTTTAAACAGGGCTCTATATAAGAAGTTAATATACTTAAATTGGAAAAAAATTCAAAATAAATTAGTAAAATAAACTAAATTATTTAAATCTTAACAATATGTTGATTGTAAAATCTAGCTTCTAGTCCGACTAAAATTAAAATCAATTATTTACGATTGATCAGACTCGTTTCATATCGTTGCGGAACCCCTGTGCAGTCATCACTGACCCCTGAGGGTCAGCAAACCCTAGTTTCGGAAACTCTGATCTAATGCATCAGCAACTTGCTTTCCAGTGAACTTGCTGCCTCAGATTCCAGAAAGGAATTTCTTAGAAAGATTAGCTAATTTCTCTGTCGCTTGTAAATCGAACGTTTAATACACTGGTTCTCAACCAGTAGGCCATGGAAACATCATAACGTGGACCCCAGAATTAATAAAATTGTTAATTTGATTGCGTCACTATACTTCAATTTTATTTGTAGTGGTGATGAATTCTACCGAGTGGTAATTTTCATTCTAATTATATAAGTGAAAACGACTATTTTTGCAGAAAGATTCTGTTTTTTCTTGTAGTCCCTTGCATAAAAAAGTAATGGGGCACATAATTTTTTTGCAACGAAAATTACCACTAAAGAGAAACCTAGCTAGCATGTATGACTTCCATTCTCTATAAATCAAATACATAAACCTTTCTCAAAACAGCCATAGACTAGAAGTTATTTTGCAGTTGCATTATTTATCTGAACATATATAGCTATTTCAAAGCACCACTGACTAGTAACCTTACATTATTTTGCAGACACTTTTACCAATTAGAATACTTTAATATTAAGATATTTCGTTTTTGGCCTCGACAACAGACTGGCATTTTTGCAGTTATTCTGCAGTCCTATATCTGAATGCTTTGGATATTAAAAGTATTTTGACTTACACATTTGCTTATCCAATTTAGTAAATTTGAATTGTGTCTCTTAATTCATAGAAATATTTTTCATACTTGCATGGTAATTACCGTTTGTCTTACAGTATAAAGCAAACAGACCAAAAAAGGCCCTGTAATACAATCTGATTGTCCAATTATTTACTAAATTTGAATTTTCACAGGATTACTATTTTTTATACTTGTACGGTAATAAAATACATATTTTCGGCCTCTAGTCAGCTAAAATCCTATTTAAACATGTATGGCAATACTCTCTTGAATCTAATGTATATAGATATTTCAAAGCAACACAGACTAGTAACTTTATAATATTTTGCAGACAGTTTTACCAAATAGAATGCATTGATATGGAGGTATTTAATTTCCGGCCTCTAATTGTGAAATCACCTATATTTTCACTTGTATGGTAACTATCACTAGTAACTGTAGAGTGCCTACAGTTATTATGCAGTCGCCCTATTTCTCTGAACGCTCTAAATATTAAAACTATTCTCACATTTCCAAATCACCTTCCAGTCTACTAAATTTAACTTTGGCTTCTAAATCACAAGATTACTATTTTCCATATTTGCATGGTAATTACCGCTTGTCTTACAATATATAGCAAACTGACCAAAGAAGGGCTCGTTATACAATCTAATGCAAATTTCAGCCATAAATTGGCCAAAATACGTATAAAAACACTCATGAATCTAATGAATATTGCTATTTTAAAGTGACTTGGTAACTTTTTAGTTTTAGGCATCGAATTGTAAAATTACCTATCTTTATACTTGTATGGTAATTATTATCGTATAAAATAAAGCAATCTGACTAAAGAAAGGCCAATAGAACGTCCAAATTAATGCAAATTTTAGGCCCTGAATTGACAATAATACCTTTTTGTACACGGTATTCACCGCCAGGGAGAAACCACCTTAACAAGGAAGTTCCTGTCATGAGTTACATCGGTTCAGTTAAGACAATGAAAAGCTAATTTTAAATTTTACGTCACGGATGTCATGAGCGCTGCTGCAAATAGAATTTGTGTAATTGACATAAAAGATAGTCTAAAGAAATTGTCTCTACATCTAAAGAAATTGGTAGAGATACAGGGTGGTCGCTAGTATGACAAAAAATTTGTCAAACAGCTATTCATTTTTATACAAAGAATAACTTATAAGATAACTTAAGTTTTTTAAAGGCTTAAGTTAAATTACACTCATAGGTGCTCAAAAAGTTGCACTTGAGAGCATGGTCTTAATTAACTTAGAAGTCCAAGCTCGTTTAAGGTTTCAAAGGTTAATTTGTAGAATATCATTCCAATTCAACCTATACCTATATGCATTGTATTCATGATCTCATCTGACCTTAAAATTTTCTGCTTTTCTAGCGACCACCATGTATAATAACACTCAAACACTGTGTAACACAATTATGTTACTAGCTTCTATTTAATATTTTGGCTACACCCCAAAACTGAAGAAAAATGATAATTTTATTACAATTCTGGTTGTGTGAAAATGGGTGATATTTCCCAGAAATCCGGTTTTTGTTGAAAATTGTAATATAAAACAGTATAAAAATTTCTTTGCAACTTAGTCTGGTGCTATTTTTGAATGTTTTTGGTATTCAAGAGATGTCTTTTCTTAATCCTGTGTGATAAATCCTGAGGACAATGATACAAACACATTTCAATAACTTTTCAGCAACCAAAAGTGGGCAGCAGAGAGCATATACGAGTCAACGAGATTAAATTTGGAAATATAGAAATGTTGAGATAAACAAAAATTTGATTTGTTCCCTAGTTTTCAGAAATCACCGAAAGTGTGAGCAATTTTTCTATACCCTCCCCCCCCTCTCCCCATTTCCAACGACCTCCAGCTCAGTGGTTCTCACACTTTTCAAGCCATTTTTATAATTTGTCAAGTCTCGCACCCCACCTCAAAAAGAACTAGCTAACTATAAGCTACAAATAACTATAGTAAGAAGAAATTGTGTTTCATTCAAAAAATACACCGAAAAATACGTGGATGGAACGCAAATATCCAAATTGAAGAAATTTAAATATCCATAATGAGGTGGGAAAGACCAAATTTAACAAATATTTTTATCTTTTAATTAGTGTCGCGCTCCCTCGAAAAATTGTCCACGCCCCCTTATGGGGTGCGGCCCACCATTTGATAACCACTACTCGGAACTAATTCAACAATCAATTGGACATCCAGTCTGGGGCAATTTGAGCCATTTTAAGGTAAAGTTCTGGAATCCAGAATACCGAATCCTATTCTATTTTCATACTTATTCAAATAGTGGGAATTTTAATCTAGGTACATGCATGGGCAGAGTCAGAACGTAATGCTGTCCGGAACGTTTATCAACAGGAAACGCTTTAAGGGTTTCTAAGCTTAACATTGGTAAAGAGATTTTGATATACGACACTTACTAAAGGTTTTCTCTTCAAACAAAACTTTTGTCTACAGCCGCATTGTAACTGAGATTACAAAAACAACAAATGAAATGTCCTTTATATTTATTTAAACTACCAGTAACAATATAAGTTGTGAGGGTTCCGTATGGCAGAAGACATTTTTTACAGAACACTCATTCAAGCCTTTCCCTCTGTTCAAGGATTTTGCCAACAGCCGCATTGAAACTGAGATTACAGAAACAACAAATGAAGTGTCATTTATATTTATTGGACACGTTTAGTGGACATAACGATCGTTTCAATATTATATTGTTATTATTATTATTTGTCTCAATCATTTTCAAAAAATCGCTTTTCTCTTCGAATACTAGACCAATTGCTTTGAAATTTTCAGTGAGTAAAGATTGTGTTTTTTTGCCAGAAGGCTATTACTTTTATTTATTTCTAAATTTCGCATGAAATCTGATATTTCGCCTAAAATTTCGCTGTATTATTTTATCCATGGGAACACTGGCTGAGATTCTGTAAATTATTTCTACGCGAAACTCGGAATTTTTTGTGGGTACCGGTGGCGTCAAAGGTAAATACTGCTTCGGTCTGGTTAACGTGTCCATATATTTGAGCACAGCTCTCTTGTTTAACTAATAAAGTAAGTTGCCAGGGTTCCCTGTGACAGAAGTGATTTTTGCACCAAGTTTTTCCCCCTATACAAGTTTTTTGCCAACAACAGAATTGAGTCTCCTAAGCAGATCACAGAAACTACAAATTGAGTGTCCTTTATATTTATTTGAACTTTATATATTATCGAAATAATAAATTTATCGACAATTCTTTGAGTGAATTTGAATAAAATTGATGCCATAAAAATTAATTATTATTGAACTGTGTAGAGCAAGGGGGTTATCAATCAGGGGTAAATTTCTACCATTGAGGTCAATTTGGAAGAGAATATTAAGTAGGTTATGATAGCTTTTCCAGAAAAATAGCAATAAAAAAGGGGAACATTGGATTAATTCGATGCTATAAAATTGCCGAGGTGTTGATAACAAGAAAAATAATGAAATATTGGACAATTCAGTAGAGCCAGTAAAAATAATATCGATCTAATAAGATTGACAATATACAGGGGTGAATGTCCCACTGATGCATTTGTGTGAACAATATTTTATTAATTAATGAGTTATGAAATTGAATAATCAAATCCCGCGGATAGATGGAGTGGTGGTTGATGGGTACTAAATTAATAAAGAAACAATAATACATGACGAATAGTTGCTTTTAATAGTTTCTGCACAAAAATGTAAATAAATAAGGGGAACACTGGATTAATTCGATGTTAACAAATCGCAAAAAAGTTGATAAAAAAATGTGAATACTGATATTTTGTGAAATTGAGTGTAACATTGAGAAAACAGGCATTTTGCACTCAACATACCTCTATCTAAAAAGTTTAAAATATTATCAGTTTAGCTAGGAAAACCACGCTGCTACGGTCGAACTTGACAATTAGAAAATTTAGAACCCCCATTTTGAAAATTGCTGGCTGCGCCCCTGATCAAACACAACAGTTTAAAATCTGGTGCATCAAGATTTCGATCCTGAAGAGGAATTTAGTAAAACCTTCGCCAGCCAATTTATTGCTAAAAATGAAGAGGAAAAAGCTCTAAAAACTTCCCCAAAGCTAGTAATAGCTTCTGAACATGGCCGCGAAGTTGGGAGTCTAAAGTATTCGCAGGTATTATGGCAGTACTGCTATAATTAAAACCCTAAGCTTGATTTTTACATTCCGTACAATTAGATAGGAATTAAGAATTTTATGACTTCAAGTAAGAGTTGAAATACACAAATGAAATTTTTAGTTTTCCGAATATCCCGAAAAGATATCAAAAAGAAAATTTTCAAATTTGCAGGGTGATAACAACATTCTGAATGAAGCAAAAAAGAAATAAAGATTGAGAAAGTGCAGGATAGTTTCAGAGTGAATTAATATGCTGAGTTAAATAGCATGCAACACAATGCTTTTGCGTAAAGATTTTCTCAAGAAAAGTTTCATTCGAACGAGTGCGGTTGTCGATAGCGATGTTCTGATTCTTTAATCCGGACCAGTTTCTGGTTTTGCATCTTCTCTTTTTGGTTCTGCTTCACCGGTCTCTCCTTTTTCAGTTGCCGCATCACTGCTTTCTTGTTTCGCTCCATCGCCATTTTGATCACTGACATCAGATTGTTCTTTTTGTTCTGCATCATTGATCTCTCCTTTTTGCTTTTCCGCATCACTGCTCTCTCCTTTTTGTTCCACATCATTGCTCTCCTCTTTTTGTTGCACTTTATCACTTTCTGCAGATTGTTCTGCGTTATCGGTCTCTCCTTTCAGATTATCTTCTATTTTTTCACCATTATCTCCTGCTTTGACCTTTTGACCTTGATCAGTGTCATTTCCAAGGCCATTCTCTTCAGTTTTACCAACATTTCCAACGTTTGGATCATTTTCCTTGTTTTCTGTGGCTTCCAAGTCAACCTTTTTCATGTTTCCTTTTTCCTGTTATTTTTCAGAGAAGAGAAGGAATAGGATAGAAAGGGAAAGGAAGAAAAGAAAAGAAGAAAAGATAGGATTCACAATTTCATTCCAGGGGAGGAAAGCCGCTAAGACCGCTTCCAATTACCAGTCCAAGTCAGGTATGGGAGTAGTCAAGTGATTCTCAATTTTTTTATTAGGCCGCAATTTGGCTATTTTTGGAATTTGAAGTCTCGTGCCCACCTTAAAAATAATTAACTAACGATAAGCTACAAATAACAGATAGTAAGGCGAAAGTATGTTTTGTTCAAAATACGTTTTATTCAATATATGTGCATGGAATCGCAATCTTCAAACAGTAAAAAAATGTAAATATCTAACTGGTTGTGCAAATGGGCCCACGGAGAAATAACAATTTTAAATGAGGTGTCCGCAAAATGAGTATTTAGTTTAGGTAATCTGGTACGTACGAGAAATTCTAATCCTTCTGCGCCACAAAGCCAGCTAGCAAAAGTTTGTTGCAAAATATACGATATAGCCTATATTACAAAAACGAGTTGCTCACTGAAATGGATTAAAGTCGGTGTGGGGATAAATTTAAATAGCAGTTTCTTCAGAAGTTTATGCGTTTAACTCACTATTTCTGCAAGAAACCCTAACAATGCCGTAAGGTGACTAGCAAAAATAAACAATTTTTCTTTGTTTGTTACTACTAGAATATCTATATTAGAATTAAGGTGCGGCCTGCGGCTTCACTCAGTTACTAGAATTTGGCCCGCCAGTGAAAAAGGGGTACTCCTGAAGTATGCGCACCAAGATGTCTCACAACCTGAACCCTAACCTGGCACACAACTAGAGTTCAGGTTGTGCACCATCTTAGTGCGCATACTTCAGGAGGTTTCAAAAAGGTTGCACCCCCCTGATCCAAAACAAGGCGAGATCACTGCCCCCTTAAAAAATTGTCTAAGCCCCATTTGTGAGAAGCGACCCATCGTTTGAAAATCATCGATTATTTATGTGTTTCAGAGGCATGGAATTGAAAAAAAAAGGTTACGAAGAATACAGAAGGACATAAAAGAGTTGAACTTCACGCGCTGCTTAGGGATTAAAATTTATTGAAAGCCCAGAGCTAACCAAAAGTAGTGCTTTTCAAGATCTCAGATACCGAAATTTGAAGTTTTTTGCAACATTAGCAAATTTTATCAATTTAAAAGAGAAGTTTATATACAGTAATAATTTTCCTGGCAGGCGCGAAATTTCATATGATTCAAACTTATTCAAATTTTGCTCTAGAAAAGTATATATATATATTTAAATAATGTAATAAAATATTTAATGTTCCTTATGAAGTCAACGAATTAGATGAACAGCCATTTGCATGTTATATTTATAGTATATTTTTTGTTAAGATTTGTAATATAAAACAGTATAAAAAATTCATTGTAACATAGTCTGGTGCTATTTTTGAGTGTTTTCGGTATTCAAAAGATTTTTAATTCTGTATGCTAAATCTTGACACATGAATACAAACATATTTTTTCAGCAACCAAAAGTGGGCAGCAGAGAGCATATACGAGTCAACGAGTTTAAATTTGGAAATATAGAAATGTTGAGATAAACAAAAATTTGATTTGTTCCAGTTTCCACAGTTTTCAGAAATCACATAACGCGTGAGAAATTTTCTATATTCCCCTATATTCTATTCTATACTATAACATATGGTAGTTTTAATAATAAGGCTTGAAATAACCATATTAATGCAGTTGCATTACTAACTAGTACGTAATATGTTACTGTTGTGTTAGCCGTGCCCAAGTGGGGAGGTGGAAATAAGGGCTTATATAATCAGGTACGTAGCCAGGGGTAAAGGAAAACCCCCCTTTTAGAATGCAGAAAAAAATATCTTCTTCACCATACATAGCAATTTTTCAGATCTTGCAAGGCTTTTTAGACCCTTAAAAAGACTTGTGAGAATCTACATTTTCCGGCCTACACCCGCTAGTCCTTACGGTTTAACTTGGCAATTAGAAATTTCTTCTCTCCCGTTTAAAAATGTCATTGTCATTAGACAGCACAGTTTACGATTTCTTGTGTTTTACATGATTCACAGTTTCAGAGATAAGTTTATGATACAACAGCCAATCACAGGATATGATATACATGTGATACATACTAAATTTATAATTAACCCTTTCCGTGCGGTGGGCACGTATACGTACCAACGACAAAAGTCGCTAGATTGCGGCGGGTACGTTGATGTACTCCACTGTTTTATTTAGCAATCGGTCGCAAACTGTTGGTCTAGTTTTTCCAGGTTTCAGTTTATTGATAAGGTGTCTCGAATAAGCGACGGTAAATCTCGCTTTCGTTTACGACGGGAATTTATTTTGCCACGGAACGAAGGAGTGTTTTTGAAATTTATGCAAATTTCTGTGTTTTTTGGGTGGTAATAGAAGACATATTATCCCTTCCATCTACCAAAGTATTTTGAGTTAGATCACGAAATTGCTACAGCAATATTATGCTATTGTTTGCCAACCACGAAGCGGTAACAGTAAAGGATTTAGCGAATATTTCTATTTTTTATCACGGTTTGAAGTTTCAACTCCCAAGAAAAAAAAATGCCCTTTTTCTATCCGGTTTATGACTCAGACCACCAATTTTATAAAAAACTATTTTTTTTAATCGCCAATTGCAAGCTCTTTGAATAAGCTTTTCAACGAGCCGTCAGTGGGAAGCAGAGGATCATTAGTTTTTCATTAGTCGATCGATTAGTTGTGGGGGTACAAATGCATAAAATCGGCGTAGCAAATACCATTATTTAATGAAAAATAAAAATCGCATGGAAAGGGTCAAAGCACAACAGAAACTAAAACATTGACACAAAAAGCCTAACCTAAGTTCAAGAGTAATCTAGTTACCAGTAATAATTTATTTAATAATAAAACCATCATAATTAATGATTATTGATTACCGCAATTTTTTTTAATAATATTACCTATTACTCATAATTTAAAAAACTAAAAAAATATCGAAAAGCCTGACTCAGTTTTAGTGCAAGAGGTTCTAAAGCAGTGGTTCTCGTACATTTTAAGTCGCGGCCCCTTTTTCGAATTTGTCTAGTCTCGCACCCCACCTCAAAAATAACTAGCTAACAAAAAGCTACAAACACGAAATAGTAAGGCGAAAGTATGTTTCACTCAAAAAACATGTTGAAAATCCGTGGATGGAACTTGAATAATGAAAAAATGTTGAAATGTAAATATCCAGAATAATGTGGGAAGACTGTATCTAACAAATATTTTTATTTTTATTCAGATTCATTGTCTACGCCTCCTTGCCTTACAAGTTCACAAATGGTGCGTAAATTTATAAAAAAAAGCCGTCAATACTAACCCTAACCATTCGGCGCTGCAGAAGTGTGTACCAATATGGAGGTATCTAATTTTGTTCGCCTATTTTACATCAAGTTGTGTAAAGGAACTGAAACCTATGGGCAGAGGGTATATTCACTTGGCTAACACAGACAGTCCCCAAATCTTTTAAGAAACTGAAATATGTAAAATCAGAATAAAATTGCGCCCGAACCAGGTACACACACTACGGGAGTACCGCACCAAATATGTAACAATTTACCTTTTCTGAAGGTGGAACTTTGAAGAAAGTATTCAGCAGTTCCATTTCTCTCGCTTCAAAGAACATTGCGTAATCCTACAGAGGAAGAAAAAAAGATTGGTTATAAAAAAATCAGAAGATGGCCCAGCGGTTACAGCTTTAGACCTAACTATATTTGTTAATGATTTTAAAAACTTCAGTTCAGAAATTACAGACCTTTCATTTACGAACCAGGACAGACATGGACTGGTAATTAGGCAACAGGCAGTAGGTTTTCTATAAAGACAAGAAAACTACGCCCAAATAAATGGACACGTCTGTTCGCAGTACAGTTTACCGTACCGTCAGATCACAGTCTACAAATATATTCACACCAAGCAAAGCAGTCCAGTCGGACACAAAATGGCGTCCGATGTCCGCAGAACGTTCAGTGATGTCATAGCGAACAAAAACAAATCTCACAGAGCTAACAGAAATATTTAAAATAAATAAAAGTAATAGCCTTATGAGAAAATATTTCATCTTCAACCACTAAAAATTTCGAAACAATTGGTCCAGTAATCAAAGAGAAAAGCGATTTTTTAGATTTTCCACTAGATGTCCAAAAAGTGTCAAAGTACATCAAGAACGAGAACAGCAAAACGATCGTTATGTCCACTAAACGTGTCCAATAAGATTTACATATTCATCTCGGGGAAAGGAAAGCCTATAAGACGGCTTGGTCATACGGCGAACCACGGCCTCTCGTCCAGTTACAAGTTCAGGTCGGTATCGGATTAGTTGGCCGTTTATTTGTTTTCGGAAGCATGGACTTGACGGTGGAGGAAGTCGTACCATGAAAATATTTTGTGTGGCTGTCTGAAGTTGGTTATATGGTCCACCGACAATAAATGTTGCTGTTTTAAAATATTGCAAAAGCAGCCTTCTTACCCCACAGTATTCGTCCTCATTGAAGACTTGTGGTGCAAGTGCTTTATTAGAGTCGTTGTATTTCGTCACTTCTGCTGGAATTTTCGATCTCATTACCTAAAATAATGCAAAAATGATAAGAGATGTTGAAATTATTGTTCAACATGACAGCTATTTAAACCTTTCGCTCCAGACAAAAGACAGAAGATAGGATTTCCGCATTATTCCAGAGAGAGGAAATATGATAAGATGGCTTATTCATATGACGTACTAAGATCTCTTTTCGTCCATGTGGCATATGGGATTAGTTGGTCAATTTTTAATTTTTAGATGCATGGATTTGATTTTGGAGGATTAGTTATGTGAACCACCCTGCAATGCAATGGGTCCAGCAATACTCTCATACATTATTAACCCCATGTGAGATTCGAACCTGCAAACCTACGCAGGGTAATCAGAGGTCCAGCAATCCCCTCGCACATATTTAAAGTCAGGTGTCGTTTGCATATTTTTCCTGGCTTCACAGCCACATAGGCTAAAAAAAATGGCGCTTCTGTAGTATGTGAACCAAGATGTCAGACACCTGAACATAGTATGTGCACCAGATTAGGCCATGATTTCATTCCAATATTCCTTATTTTAGTTCTATTAAGAGTTCAGGGACTAGCCAAGTGACTCCCATAGTATTTGTTCATGAAATTATGGCCTAACCCTGACCTGGTACACATACTACGTGCCGTGTCCGCCATCTTGGTTCACATACTACGGGAGTACCAAAAAAACACCACCATACTCACATCTTTCGCGTCAGTCTGCGCACAGAGGTCAATTTCTTCAAATTTCATGTCCTTGGATTTCAAATAATCCAAAATTGCTTGTTGCTCTTTCCTCATCTAAAAAAACATGAGAATGTGGAATTCAATATTGAATTAAAGTCAAAATATTAGTTGAATACTAAAAAAGCATCAGGTCGGCTAAACTTTGTACACAGTCCTTTGTTTCGAAAAAGGGACATATTCAAGAGGCCACTGACATCTCACAATGGATGTTTCCTCGAGCATAAGTTAACAAAGACGTAACAATTAGGATTTAAGCTGCCTTACAGACACTTCTTTCGCTCAGATAGATATTCAAGCGTGATTGTAAACATTGCCTCTTTGTGCATTGTGAGCCAATTTGTGCATTGTGGTCTCCATGGGAGGATGACAGGCAGTGGTGGGATTCAAATTTTTTGTCAGCCAGTTTCTTCACAAAAGTCATATTTTTCAGCCGGTTCTGTTACAAACAGAACATTGACAGTAACCAGTAATGCTAACCATTTCGCTGATCTCATAAAATTCTGTGAGACGGTTCTATAAAACCGGTGCGAACTGGCTGACAGGCCCCCAGATGGGAACCACAGGTTTAGATACCCCAGTTCTAAACTTCTTACTCAACAAGTTTCTTACCTTAGTGCTGCCTGCAGCTGAAGAAGTGTAGATATAAATCATGACTAAGTCGAGAGTTCCAAGATATTTGACAGTAAATTTAACAGAGGTAGTAAAGTACTATAACGATACTTATTTATATTCTGTGAAAAGGATGTTCTAAAACATAGAAAAGAAAATAGCACTGTCAAATATGGCAAGGCATGAGAATAGTATTGAAGTTTTGACTGAAATTTGGGAAGGAGTGAATTAAAAGGATGCCGAAATATAATTTCTAGAAAGACCGGACCCAAATATTTTTAAAGTTTTGTATGCGGATCTTGGGTAAAAATAGTTGATTAGCCCTGCTCTAGAAATATAACGACACTTATTTATAATCTGTGAGAATGTTCTATCTAAACACAAAACAGAAAGTAGCACTGTAAAAACATGCCAAGATCTTCTGTGTGGGATGACGTCAGGCTGAATAAGAATTTAAAACCCAGAGAGAAAAATGGCACTGTGACGTCTAGTCTGGTACTAGTTATGGAAAAAATTATAACAATGTCACTTCCAAACTGATGTTCCAAAATACAAAACAGAAATATATCCAGAATGAAAGTACTGTTGAACTTTGCACAGAGCAAAAAAAACCTTCTGTTCAGACCGGCCAAGTATATTAGATTGAAGAAAAAAATCAGAAAATATAAGTTTACTCAATTCTCATAATTTGAATACAAAAGCACACTTTTTTGCCTAGCAGTGACATTTCCAATCTTTTAATAATAACTTTTAAACCACACAACAAAAAAACAGCGCCATCAAAGTATCTAGTATTAATATTTTAACTGAAATTTGACCAAAAGTGACTAAAATTTTGACACAATAACAAACTTTTGCTTAGTAATAGTGGTACACCTAATCTTTTTTAAAACTGAGAACAGTAAAACAGCACTGTCAATACATGTCTAGGAATGGGGACATTGGATACACGATATCCCAGTGCCCTTTGTATGGAAATCATTCAATTGCGCTGTGCATGATAAATTTTATAAGCTCTGCTTTTTCACCCATTGCTCTATATTTGATTTACCCACAAATTCCAAAAGTTTACTGTTTTTAAATATGAGTAAAGCGTGAATTTCTTGATTTTTGAACTTTAGCTTTTTATTGAAAAACTTTGGTAAATATAGTTTCATATTTCGATGAGATAACCTGTCAAATTTTTTCCAAATATCTGGGAACCCCTCAAATTCTAATACCAATAAAACTCTTTTTCCATTGTTTCAACATTAAATTGTTTCTCTAATTCCTGTTCTACAGTGGATATTGAAGGTGTAAATGTTCTTTTCAAAGCATCATCTACATTTGTGTCTTTAGACTGTTCCAAGTATTCGCATTTTAAAGTTCTATCAGCCAGCATTTCCAAAGGTATTGTAATTACGTGCCCAGAACGTACAGAAACTCTAACTAAATCTCCTTTTTCGTTTGCTTTAAATTCTATGTCGGTTTTTTCATTATCGACAGGGTCAAGGAGAGCGACTTCGTCATGTTCTAGTGGTTGCTCTTCAGCGTGTACTTCATTCGATTCTGTTTGCCTGTATTTAAAATTACGGCCACCAACAACAACCCAATTTCTCTGCGGCACAATCATGACAACTTCACCCTTTTTTCCTTTATCTTTTCCGGCAAGGATTTCAACTTTATCGCCGACATGGAAAAGCCATTTATCCGGCGGCGTATATTTAATTTTATCATAATTATGCCTGTACCAATTAATATGTTCCTTAGCACGAATTTTTCTTTGCTCCATCGGAGAATATGGCGAATCCATTGTCCATTTGTAATAATATGGTGGTTCCACATACGTTGATTTATAGTCTCGCCATTTTACTTGTCCATGTTTTATATGCTTGTAACTCTCTGGTATAGCGTATTCACTAATATGCTGAGGGAAAGGTCTTCTTCTTGCTAGAAGCATTAGACACAGGCGGACCATTGTCAAAGATCTTTTTCAAAAATTATTTAATTGTAATAACTGTAAAACAGGAACAAAAATGCTATTTCAAAGTTGATAGATTTTTCTAATCAAGTACTTTTGGGCTCAACGAACTCTCCACCCAAAAGATATTCTGCCCCAATAGTACTATGGGACCAATTGGTGATAGAAGACGGATTATGCACAAATGTCCCATACATTCACATATATTTATATACTACTATTTTTAAAGCTAACACATATCCATTCTGATTACCTGGTACGCCCATATTATTTAAAAAGAGAACGGCATTTAGTGAACTTGCGCTCAAAAGTCTGTCTTTTGTAGTCTACTAGAGCATGAAGTAAACTAGACCGTTATGCTGCGTATGAGTTACCTACCAATGTCAAAATGTGATAGAACTGTGGAACACTGACCAATTGCTCAAAATCTGAAAATAGTTTCAAATTAATGTGAATTCTGCAATTCTCTGTTTGCTAACTTTTACGCCTATACAGCTAGAATATATAACTTAATATCTATCAGTGTATGGCATGAACTCAAGTTAAAATATTTAGCATTTTTAATCTTTGTTGTTCTGGGCCTATAAAATTAATAATTTCGGAATTTAGTCTTTTCTTGTTTCTTATTTCAATGTTCTTGCATGCATGTTTTTTCTCATATATGCTACATTATTTTTCCTTTTAACCTATTAGTTAGCTATTAAATATTATAAATAACCGAATAATCGCACCCAATACTGCCAAACGACAAGGAAATATACGGTACTCTGACCGCACCGGTACTTCGGTTCGCCGCCATTCTGGCATTGCCTGATTACCGGTACAGGAATATAAGGGTGGAGGCTAACTCGTCATGAGGGCTAACTCGCCATGGACCACTCGGCATGCGACGGCGGTTAACGGGTTAGCCCGCAACTGTGCGAAGGCTCTTCTTGTAATGCTGTAATGGGAGATGGAAAGGTGGCTGTTTATACTAACAACTTCAATAGTAAGGATAAATATATTCATTTAAATGTGTTTGGTTACAATACCGTACCTACCGGTACTGTGCAAATGGTAACAAAGTGTCAAGAAAACGTGCTTATATGTCGGAAGGCATACCGGTACCGTACGGTACTGGACGCGCAAAGGATGTCTCAACTTATCATTTTAATATAATATAATACCCATACCGTAACGTCTGAACGTACTGGTACCGGTACCGGTACCGGTACCGGTACTGACTGAAAGCCAATTACTGTTTTTACTAAATGTCCTTTTCATATATTGCAAAATATAATTCAAATAAAACTCGGCCGTACCGATATAGTTACAGTACCAACACACTCAATTCAACAATTTATACAACTCCAACATCGAAATATCTGGAATTCCAAAGACTGAAAGCAGACATTCTGACAGAAATGCAAAATAAAGCAGACGCACCCACGCACTTGATTGACAGCCGAAAATGTAGCAAATGTGTAATGGAGCGTATCAATCGGAATTCTAAACTATGGACCTTTCCCAGAGCATCGACTTCCTTGTTTACTTCGTGACATTGGCCAATCTGCAAGCTGCAAAAAGTGACGGGGGAGGGAGGTCAATTTTTGTCTTGTCATTTTTGTACCATAGAGGAATCCAAAATAAATTCCTAAACTTATATGACGTTAAGTTCCGTCGCGATGACGATGCCAGTTCGGCCGCAATGACGTCATCGGAGTCTAGCTGTCCCAATCAAATTACGTCACAGATCAATAAAATAACCGTGTGTTCTATTGCATTCAGTTAATTACGTTAATCAATACAAAGTATATATGCATCAGGAAATGGGTATTATATATGACAAACGTAATGTCTAAAAACGCCAGTTTTCATGGCGCGAATTTATCTCGCCGCCGTAGGGTGGTTCACGGTTACGTATTCCTCCCCCATCAGATCCATGCTTTCAAAAACAAATAACTGCCAAAGTAATCCCATGCCCGACATGGACTGGAAACCGGACGAGAGGCCGTGGTTCGCCATATGGGTAAACCTCTTTAACGGCCTTCCTCTCCCTCGGGATAAATATGAAAATCCTATTCCACTAGCGCTGGCTCGCTGCAATGGGATTCTAAACTTTGACTCGACAGGGCCAGGACAGTGATTTTCAACCAGCGTTCCGCGGAATACTGGTATTCCATTAAAGATTTTCAGGTGTTCCTCGTCAAATTATTGGACAAGAAGACAAGCATTTTATGATATAAAATAGTACAAATTAAGAATAAACGATCACTTTTTCGGTTTCAAGACGAGTCTATGCAATTCAAGAGTCCTGCTGGCTGCACAATAGCACAAATTTATTTTTGTAACGTTTCGTCTGACCAAAATCAGACTTCACACAAGCAGTTTTACACTATTGATAGGAAAAAACAATCCTTTTTGTAGTTTTTATGACGTCACAGCAAAAATTCAATTATCATAAACGTTTGTCAGCAGTAAGCATTTTTCCAACGATATCACAGCGATCACGTAATCACATTATTACTCTTGTTATGGCGGATAGATGTTTGAGAGAACACGTATTTTATATTTTGAATCCCGTAAATGCTAATACTTTCTGTGAGAAAAGCCGTTTTCGCCATATATATGATTAATTTGTGATAATTTTGGCTCGGCGGTCTGGCGCATCGTGTTAAGCGTTAGGAATACGCTTGCCACCGCACCTCTGATTACCCTGTGTGAGTTCGCAGGTTCGAATCCCATGATAGTTATGTACGGGATAATTGCTAGACTCCTCGCCGCCGTAGAGTGATTCACGTAACCGCTGGTCGACTTCCACCATCAAGCTCATGCTTTCGAAAACAAATAATTGGCTAACTAATCCCATGCCCGACATGAGGTCCAGATTGCAACGTACTATATAAGATTTTTATGGTTTAGAACAGCGTGGTCCAAGGATGCCGGCTTGGCGGGCCACAATACTGCCAAGAATTGGTAAATAGTGCAATACAAAACACACTCTTATATTGTCCAAACACATTAATCATAATTTGTCATTTACCAAGCTAAAACCCACTAAAAACTCAATAAAACGTGCAAATATCTTACTGTATCTACATTTAGTGTAAGATTTCAAACTCTTCATAACGGAGAAAGTGTCATAAGGAAAAATACCGTTTTAGATAGTTACCGACACAACTTGCAAATATATCAAGCAAGCATTGTGATATTTTCCCTCCCATATCCAGTCAAAAATCTGTTGGTCACCTTTCTTTTCAAACTCATGTTAAAATTAACTTACAAATAACAGCGGATTGATTGATTACTGAATTTCACCAAATTTGAGATCCAGATGGGTAATTACTAAATTTTCTGACATATTAATAGCAGTTATTGTAACACTGTTTAGGCTGGTTGCTCAAAACACCAGGAAATTATATTGTTCGGTCATTGCATTAATATTTAGTTATCAGACATAGTCAACCTAGGCTAATAGATTTCTCATTCGATTTTTAGTTTATTATGAAGTCAATTTTGTTAGCATATATTCCCGACCAAAAAATAGAAAGCCAGTTAACAATTTAGACTGCCGAGCACATCATTCAACTTCGCCAGTTGCCTCAGCTAACTATAACACTAGTCAATTCTTTGACATTATTGATATAACAATATTTCGAAAGATTTTACTATAGTTATTTTTATGACGAAACAACCCCAAATTTTTTAAAACTTCGAATTCCATCACTGTCAGCTGGGTACTTATTGGACGATCAGGTGTTCTCAACCTTTTTACTTTGTAGACCAGGTTTGTTTCACAAAAAAATCTGTGACCCATTAACTTTCCTATGCAAGGTGAAACTACAAGAAAAAACGAAAAACTCATTTCGCAAAAATGCAACTTCCACATTAATAATAATTAAAATGAGAATTAACACGCAACAGTATCATCATTTACTGCTACTACAATCTAACTTAACTAATTTGTCAATATTCAAAATGTTTGTGGCCAACCTAACAATGTTTCTGAAACCTTTAATGCAGGAAGGACAGATACAAATACCCGCGGGCCGCACCGTCATTTAACATAGGCTTTGGCAGAGGTTTTGTTAATTGATCTTATCACATGCGTTGTTTGCTTCGTACAAACTGGCTGATAGTGGATTGTAACGTCCTAGGCATAGATGATAAATTGGACTCAGGTGTACGATTTGCAACGCAAAGATATTTGAAGAAAATTAAAAACTCGTTCCACCGGCGCACTATTTTTTTACGTGGTCCACAGGTTGCACGCAAATGGTTTAGCTAGACTTAACCAACCGCTACTGTCAACCCCGAATAAAACCAAATTCAGTCCCGTCAGATAGCCGAATTTCCAGTATCAGACAAGATAAAAGCCGATTAAAATTTGAGCATGGTCAGATTTTCCCCTGTGAGTGGTTTAAGGACCCTCCGCTGATTCCATGGTAAAGGAAACCCCATTTAGCACAACTCACATCTTCAAACATTCCACTTTATAATACTGGATTTAATGAAACTTCTTCGCACGATTCTTGTTTAATAATAAAAGACGAATAAAATAATGCACATGAAAACAATATCTCGCAACCTTAGACAAGCGAAAAAAAATGAATAGTATTAAAATATAAAAACACAAAATCACGCTAGAGTATGAAACCTGTTTCTGTACCACTGATACCAGGTAACCATGTCAACCGTCACACATCAATACACCAATAAAGATAGAATAAAGTGTCTAGTTGAACTGAAGTAAATACTTGAACTTGTGACAAACGCAACAGTCCAAACTATTTCGTTACAAAGAGATCGTGGAAGCTTTTGCAGCAAGTTCTGATACCAACGGGCATTTAATTTCATCAATCTGTGAGACGCGGAAGGCTTTTTGGCTTGAATATTTATTGCGAATGGCATTCAAATATGTACTGGTTTCAGCAGCTTTCAAATTCTTTGCTAAATGGCATACGACCGAGGCGATCTCTTCGTATGAGTATCGACTGTAGTGTTGTAAGGTAGGGGTCCAGTCATCGCCACCGATCAGTTTCGTTGATAGGCAAAGAGCAGCGGCGGCGAGTTGTGAAGGTGGTACGTGGCACATCTCGTAATCAACCATCGCTAATTCCATCAGGTATTTCGCCAGAGCATGCTGGTTGGCATCGACATTTCCTGCTTTAGAATTGCGTCTCAGGAAATGCAACGGTAATGGACGTCCGAGATTAAACCCAAGGGTTTTCAGCATTAAAATCTCCATCTGCAAGATCTGGGTTCTTGTAAAAGCTTGGTCGGTGATATAGACGAAATCACTCACTTCGGGCGCGTACATTTCTTCATATTTTGACGCCAACAACATCGCGGTAACACCAGCAAGTTGCAGTTTTGTGCGAACGACTGGGTGAATTTGTAGAAATCTGTCCAAAATCGCAATTGTCAAGTAGAGAGTTTCCTGTAGAAGTCCGAATCTGTGATGGACCTGAAACATTGAGCACAGATTAAAGACTTCACTGCTGAAACCTTACGTCGGGGACTAGCATACACAATCCGATTTAATATACGTGGATATAATAAAACTTGGTCATTACTTGAAACGTTTGTATTGGTATTTATTTAAGTTTGCACTACAATGATCATAATAAGCGAAATAATGTTGATTTAAGTTAAGAACCTGAGACAGTCGAAAAGCGACGCACGCGTGGCGGGGTAATCAAGCCCATTTCTCTATACATGAAGAACAATATGTCAATTTCCGAAACCAGTCGAACAGCGAAGCACGCATAATATAACTTAAGCGAAAGATTGTTGATTACGAAACCCTGTAATAATCTGAAAAGCGACGAACGCACGATAATACAACTCAAGCGAAAGAATGTCGATTACAAAAACCTGCCACAATCAGAAAAGCGACAAAAGCATGGCGGGGTAATCAATCCTACATCTCTTTCCGTGAACAAACTTGTTGTCATGCAATCGTAATTGAGCACTAACACGACCGATAAACACGTCCGCGTGGCACTTGCGTTATTAGTCCTTGGTAATTTAAAACAAAATAAATAAACCAATTAAGATTCAGGTATCAGTCATATAATATATAGCTACCGGATTCCATTTTATATCTATAACATTAACTGCAGAATTATGTTATTTCAATTTGATAATTACCTGTTGAAATATATCCAGCAAGGCAGGTTAATTACAATATTTTGGCCAAAGATCTATATACAACTCACATTATTAAATTCGACCGACGACGCAATTGGGTGTTATGCATTTAAATAGAAACACGAACAAGTGGGCCGCCGCGAACTCTTGCACAATCAAAAAAGAAGCGACACAAAGAAATGCCAGAATGTAGCGGACATTTAAAAAACGTTAAACTTAAAAGAAATCGTACACGTCGATGAGAGACCGCGTTTGTCGCGCACAAACTTAAATATAGAAAATAACAAACGAAATATGCTAACCTGGATAAGCCAATCCACTAGGATCGAGCGCATTCGCGACTTCAACGACGTTTCTTTCAGATAATGCTTCTTGACTGGGTATTCGGCTTCAAGGTGCAACATATACTGGTAGATCTGGTTCACAAATTCAGAGCAAAGTTGTGGGTTTTCATAGTCATCTTCGTCGATGTTGTGAACATCTGGCTTGCTTGTTCGATCGAAAATGTCTTCCTGTGTAGCTACCGGAACTTTGTTAGGGGTTCCCATTTCCATAGGTGCATGTTCCGGATCTGAAACTTGCTTTTTAGTGGCATTTTGTGTCGATTTGGGCTTTAAAGTTGCTTGCTGTCTCGTTGAAGGCTTCTTAATTTCTCGTTTGGCTGTTGGAGCTTTGTTGTCGACCCGTTGGTTGGTAACAGTGCCAAGAGCATGTCTTGTCACAGGTGCAGCTGTACGCTTCTTCGTAACTGCAACCGATTTGCCTCTGACTGGATTCTCTTGGTCGACACGAGACAAAACATTAGCACGAGTAGTAAGGGTAGCCATCTTCGAATCGCAGCGTTACACACGGTCACGGTAAACAAAATTGAAGCAGAGAGAGTTAATCGTAGTAAACGGTTTTCTTTTAGTCGAGCAGTCTTTTCTTGAGCAGTAACAACTTAAAATATAACTTCGAAGCAGGAGAACAAAAGTAGACCAACTTACTCCGAGGCAACGTAAGAATGAATGATGGTACATACGAATGCACGTACCAGAGTGACTTTCGACTCTTGGGCAACACCGAGTGGTCACCTTGAAGGACAATATGTCGACGTGCAAGAGCATTTTACTGCCAGGTATTGCACGGAGACAAATCATTCAATATCCGAAGTTGACGTAACGAATCTCATTATTTGACTAACTAAACTATAAGATGCAGGTAAATCTGATTTAGAAGGTAACAAAAAGATTCCATCATCTTGATTAAAACAAGAACCCGTACATAATAAGTGTAAGTTTATTTTGACTCCGTAATTATAGAGTTATTATAATCAATATAAAAGACGACAAAATTAAAAAAAAATAAATAAATAAAACTGATTACAGCAATGCAAACAAAACCTTGAATAAGGTTTAAAACGTACAGATTTTAGATTGAAAGGTGTTGTCAAAAGAAGTGGTTCGTATTAGCTCAACCAAACGTATCAAATTAATTAAAACCCGCTCACACTTACATACAACCATGCAAACAAAATATAATTTGAAGAGAAAAAAGGAGAAATATAAGATATATTACGTGATAAAAAAAAATATACAAACAAAATAAAAAACAAAAAATAAAATTTTGCCACACAATGTTGATAATTTTGAAAGAATTGTCAGATAATCATCTCTCGCAGGATTCGAACCCACGCAGGACTATCAACAATCAGTGGCACATTGGCAGGCGACATTATCATTCCTTATTTACACTTGTAAACCGCAGCAATCGCCAGCACATGCTCCGTCGTATTCTGTCAGGACAAGATATGTAGGTTTAATCAGTTACTATGCGAGTACATATTTTGTTGTAGACTGAATACCGATGACGTGGTACAAATATTGTGCATGAGTTTTAAACTTTTGTTCTTCCATCGTCCGAGATAAAGTATTCGCCTGGGTGCATAGGGATGTACACCAGACATTTTATGAGAATTTGCTTAAAACAAGGTCACGCGCACTCAAGTATCGGGAACTCACCTATGAGCAAGTTAAAGCGGCCATTCAAATGGCAAGGGCTGTTTGCTCGACGGTCTGGCGCATCGTGATAAGCGTTAGGAATACGGTTGACGTCTCACCTCTGATTACCCTATGTGGTTTTGAACATGTGAACCTCCGTGGTTTTGAACCCGTGAACCTCCGCAGGGTAATCAGCAAGCGTTTTCCCAGCGCTAGCACGATGCGCCACACACTGCGATATAAGGGACTGCTGGTTTTGAAAGGACTGGAATTCTTCCGGGTTCATTACTTTCTTCGTGACCTTTGATATTACCATTTAATCTTGAAAGCGTTTGATTCAGGATTACCCAAATCAATACAGATTATAGTGCATTAGTTTATTGCATCACAATATGGGGAAATCGGCTTATGAAATAATAATCGGATCAGCGGTGTCAAATTCAAGGGTGAGCATTTAAATTATTGAATTTCGACACTGCTGTAAGCTTTAAGTTTAAGAAGTCGGCGTTCATTTCTTTTCGCGGGCAGGGTGCGTTATTTGTTTTTACATGAAGTGTATATGAGCGCCATCTATAGGGTTACCATATTTTTGTGATCTCGAAGCGGGACGCATCCAAACACCACACGTGTGATTTTTTCAACTTTGAATTTACCGATTTTACATTAGAGGCCTACATTTCAAACCATCCCGACTGTATTCATTGACCATATTGTCATCGAGAGTTCATGCGCTGTCTGTCTAAATATCGGTTTCAGTTCAAAAAATAGAAAGGAATTTACGTTAACGTTAAGCACGCTTTTGGCGTATGGGGCTCACACGTAACAAATTGTAGTAATCACCCGCCAATGTTAGCGGAAAACAACGAAACCACGCTACACAGTAACAACAGTATCGAGAACATGCTAATTGGTAATGTTCGTGTATTATGCTGACTGGCTGGACGCTGAAGCGGGATATTTGGCTGGCCAGCCGGGACAAGAAGTTGAAAAGTGGGAATGTCCCGCCTAACAGGGGACGTATGGTAAGCCCAGCTATCCTAATGAAGCGCTGGATATGTGGTCTCAAACTGTGAGTCGTGACAAAAATGAAATTGATTCTCAAAATATTGTCAAGCCTTTAGAATTTGACATAAAATGATCAAATCGGACTTTCGGTACTCCCGTAGTATGTGTACCAGGTTAGAGTTCAATTTAAGTTAATTTTATTCTGATTTCCCTCATTTCAGTTCTATTACGAGTTCGGGGACTGTCTGAATTAGCCAAGTGATTATACCCCCGTATATAGGTTTCAGTCCATTTACACAACTTGATATAGAGTAAGCGAACAAAATTAGTTACCTCCATATTGCTACACACATAATTCTGGAGTGGTTCCATTACATTTGAACCCACGTACATTTGAACCCATGACAATTGCACCTGTATGCTATTGCACCTATGGATTTTTTTTTTGTTTCACGGATAGTTAAACCCATACTAACCCTAACCCATGGGTTTTAGCACCCGCATATGGATTGAACCCGTGGATATACACATGGGTTCAAATGTACGTGGGTTCAAATGTACGGTCACCTTCTGGAGTACATTCAATTGCGTAACGATCGTCAAGCACACAAAAGCAAGACCAATCACCGCATTGATAAAATGTACATACATTATTCTTGTCTCCACAGCACGTCATGATTCGTAGTATGGAAGCAGAAAGTTTGACAATATAAAGATTGCAAAGGAATATTGCCGATACCACATATATTGTATTGGCCCTCACAGATGTATTGAATGAAGTAAAATAATTTAAACAATTACTGATTTAAAACAACAAACCTGGTTAAGATATATTGAGAACTGACTTCATAACAAAACACCTTGGACATTGTCACCCATGGACACCCTGTATTGGCCGACCTGCATTAATTGATTCATCGAAAAATTGAATATATATGAATAGGGTTATCTTAAGCTAAAAATAAATTGGGCCAATAGTAGGCCAATTTTTAATAGTATTTAAAATACTATAATAGTTCGCACTGGCATTACAAATAAATCGTAGCAATCAGTATCACCCGTACTTAAAATATGTTCGCTATTGCATGGAAGGAGATAATGTTATTCTCATTTATTAAACATCTGTTACCCGCATTTGTTATATTTAAATGAAAGCCGTTTCTCTCATATCGCATTGCGAACGGGAACGTATGGCTAGTTCAATAGTCGATCGTTATCAAAGCGTTGGCTTTTCATATTCGCGTGAATTGATCGAGCGCCGAGTTCCCGTCATCCGTAACCAGTGTTTTTTTTCGCCATACTGAACATAGGTGCAAGACATATAAATTACAATAAATTATAAACAAGCCGTATTTCAGAGTGAAGGAGACGTGGAAAAGCAATACTGGTTACAGAGCAGCGACAAAGTCGTTGTGTTGACACTGGTCCTATATAATAGATTTGTGTTTAGGAAGAGCTCCGTAAAGATGTATGTATGTTTATATGTATAACATAGGTACAAGACATATAAATTACAATAAATTGTAAACAAGCCGTATTTCAGAGTGAAGGAGGTGCGGAAAAGCAATACTGGTTACAGAGCAGCGACACTTATAAATAAGTCCTAGTCGTTGTGTCGACACTGGTCCTATAAAAATAAATTTGTGTTTAGGATAGCTCCGTAAAGATGTATGTATGTATGTATGTTTATTTGCCTCAAAATAGTAACAGTAATTGCATAATGAAAAATAAAGACAAGTTACTACAGACGAGATAGGTGTTCAAGACCTTACTGGCCTAAAATACATATGTGCGATATCAACCCCGCAAGTATAGCACCAGTTTAAAACTGCTGCGTTATAGTAGGACAACAGACATGAAATGAATCTATAATACAATACACAAGACAAAGAGGTACCTCACAACGACGATATGTACCGTACAATAGACAATTTATGGCGCGTCGACGTTCGTTTTAAATAATTGGTTTGTGTTTGAGAAAGCTAAATAAAGGTTTTAGTCAGTAGTGTGTAGTTATTGCCAGGTTCGCGAACAACGAATATCATAAGGTCAATAACCAAAATTTTTGTGCTTGCAACTACTAGAATGCCTATGTTAAAAAAGGCGCGGCCTGCAATTCCACTTAGTTATTTATCTCTATCAAGGTTGCACGCCTCTGAATTAAACAGTGAAAGTTTGAAATTACGTGTTAGGTAGTGTTTTTAAAGAAGGAGTTACGTGCTCCGCAGATATGGACGATTATTATACCATGTGTGGTTATTGCCAGGTTTATATGCGGTTTAAGACACTTCTGTTAATTTTCGGGACGCACGTAGCAAATCGCCGCGGGAAACCTTTGGAAACCGCGGCCTTTTCAGGTTGACCACATCTACTCTTTGAAGATACGGGTGATGATAATGTTAAGTTTAGTTTAGTATTTTATAGAATTTTTTTTGGAATGACGCTTTCGACAGGCAGTTGCTGAAACACACGGAACGGCGGTCCAGAAGTATGTGTACCAATATGGAGGTATCTAATTTTGTTCGCCTATTTCACATCAAGTTGTGTGAAGGGACTGAAACCTATGAGCAGGGGGTGTTTTCACTTGGCTAAAACAGACAGTCCCCGAACTTAATAGAACTAAAATAAGGAAAATCGGAATAAAATTATGGCCTAACCCTAACCTGGTACACATACTATGGGAGCACCCACGGAACTGCTATAAATATTGAAGAACTGGAAACCTTGTAATTCGGCAGGTCTAAATAGGCTGGTAGGAAAGCCAGATTAGATAAGATTTTTAGTTTGGAGTTATCAGCAAGGAATAGGTGTCCGAGATTACTCAGAAGTTTGAAAGATTTATTTTTAACTTTTTCAGATAACTAACTATGAAGCCTAGCTTTGTTCTTAAACGTCCCGTTAATTTCTGCTCCGACACAAAGTGCAACAAAAAGTTCGGTTTCCTGTCTCAAAAGTAAGTACATTTAGGGGAGCTCCCGAAATATGTGTCCCAAGATGGCGCACAACCTGAATCGTAGTCTGGTACACATACTATGTTCAGGTTGTGCGTCATCTTGGTGCACTATGTTCTGTAGAAGCCTTTGAATTCCAAGTCGTGTCACGGAATACAAGTTTTGAGCCATTCATAGAGATTGATCTCACTCACTGGTTGGCGGCGAGTCCGAAAAACTTAGGGCTGGGCATTTTCAAACGAATAGTAAATTATTCGAATCCGTTCAGACAAAAATCCAAATCGCCGCCATCTTGTTTTTTTCTGGGCGCCAAAGGTCGTGGTGAATTTTCCAATAGTTTGGTTGTTGAAGAAATATTCTAAAATGCAATTCTGACATATATATACTGTTTTCTTCCTTGTTAGTTACTATGAGTTATTGACAAGACATGCTTTTTATTGTTTGTGAACACTCAGCGAACTGTATGAGTGATGAATTCGATGATTTCAATAATAAATGTGTTGAGAGGACTCATTGAAATATAACAGTCACCTTCAATTATATATCTCATAAGTATTTGAGATTCGATTCAAAAAATATTCGATTTGATTTCGAAATCATCCGGTATTTTAAAATGTGTCAATGACAGTAACTCTCGTTTCAGCGGTCGCAGTTTAGTTATTCAAAAATGATCTTCCTTTACTTCTGAATGAGTGTGCGTGGCCATGCTTTGAGCAAATCTCCCAGAAATACCGCAACATTTTTGCTGACGAACGTGCATTCGGGGTATCTGCTCCGATATTCCAAACAGCTCCTAATGTGATAATATTTTCTGCATTTTGTACATTTTTAGATTTCACTGCAGAGCTTGTGGAGACGTCTTTTGTAAAGCATGTATAAAACAGAAAACATACTTACGATACGCAAATAAAGATGTGAGAGTCTGTAACGACTGTTATTACAGATTGAAGGTGAGGAGCTGCTGCAGAAATCGCAATTGTTACGTCATTGTTGACTAATTGTTGATTGATACGGATATAAATTAGGAAACCGATGCATGGGTAGACAACTAAGCGGAATATAGGGAGTGGTTTGCCATCTCCTCCCAGCACTAATATCCTATCTTCTCTTTCAGAACATAGACGAATATAGAACACGGCACATTATCAGCAAACTAGACTATTTGGAAAATCAGAAATACGAAAAAGAAAGAGGAAATTCTGCTCCGAGATGTTGCAGATGCACCGACCGATTTGGGATTATAAAGCGACGAAAGTGAGTTGAACCAGTGTTGTATCTAGGGTATTGCAGCCGTGTATCGTGCATGGGCGCTGTTTGAACGAGGGCGCAAAAATTTTAAGCGTAAAAAGGTCTCAATAATAACCGGTTCGAGATTATGCAATTTCTGACATCGGCTCAGGTACGCGCTCGTCTAGCAACAATTGGTAAAGCTCATAATAAAATAAATAACATTTGTCACCTAAAATAAGGAAACTGCTACAAACATCAGGATGAATTTACATAATTATCCCGGGGGAGTGGAAAGCCGATAAGAAGTGGTATAAGCCGATAAGTGGTAACTGACCAGCGGTTAGGTGAACCATCCTACGGCGGTGAGGAGTCCAGCAATCCTCTCGTACATAACTATCCCCGCATAGGATTCGAACCTGCGTAACCACGCAGGGTAATCAGAGGTGCGATGACGAGCGCATTTCTAACGCTTAGCACGATGAGCCAAACTGCCGCGCCGCGCGGAACTCCGTATTTACACTAAACGCTTATTTTATTCGCCATACAGGTTCTGTGGTGAATGTCAAAAAGCCTGTTGTTCAAGATGCAGAAGCTACGCTTTCTCGCAACCCACTGGAAAACCACTCAGAGTTTGTTACAACTGTCACGGTGAGAAATTTGACAGGTTTGGAAAAACAGGGAAAGTTAGAAAACTTTAGTTTCAAACCTAATTGAGATTTTGTTTGCACTCCCGATTCTATATTCAGTTCAATTTGTCCCATTTTCATCAATTACTTTATCGTCTATTATGCTTATTATGGAGTCGAAATAAACTTATACTTATTATACTAGTTGGGTTATAGCAGGGGTGGGCAAAGTTTTAAGATTTATTTCAGCCGAGGAAAATAATTCGAACGGAATACTTATCATATTAGCTATAATACAAAACTTTCAATTCAGAATGTGGTCTGGTTACGCCGCACAATATCAAAGTCGACTCAAATAACGAGCAATCTGATTGGACGTTAAATCAGTCACAAGGCGACACCACTATTGAAGAATATTGTAATCGTACCAGCCGGTAGATGGCGACATTGAGCAAGATGCCGTTTGGTTTGACTTCGAAAGATGTGTACCAAATCTGATATTTCAATGCATACTTTCAGGCAGCGACTAGCTGTCTCTGATGTATCTATCCTAAAATGCTAAATCATTTTTCCCGTTCCGAATTTGCGGGCTCTGAATGTAGAATTACGTGATAAAATCTCTCTCTCCCGTGTGAATATAACTCCAACTACTGACAACAAATTCTAATTTTATCACGTTTTATTCGTATTCCTTTGCATTTTGAGATTATAAGATCCTTTTTAAACATGCATACAATGAACTTGGAAATTTAAATGTTGCGTGTTCGCCATCGCAATCACAGTAGGTATAAATGAGACCACAATTTGGAATCCTGGCAGTGTAATCGCCTAGTTATTGATTAACTATTAACAAGGGTCCTGTTTTGTTTGTTGAATAGTGCTGGTACATTCTGTTCATCATTACATAGTATGTCTTTGAAACTAGTATATTTATTGGTTAAACTAGGTAAAGATTGTGGGTTCGAATCCCAAATTAAGACACGATGTAGCTATAAAACATAATATGGCACAATTCCACCTTTTTCTCTCCCCTTACAAATATGAAAACTATAAGTGTAAAAAGCATGACACTTCAACAAATCGATCTTCGCAACAATTTTAAATTTTCACTCAACTTCATTGGACCTCTCTACCCGAAACGCAGGGCTAGATTGACCATTAGGCGCATGCTTAGGACACCAAGGAAAAGCAGCGTCCCAGAAAATTCTCATAGTCAAATTGTAATCGTGGCTCAGTGTTAAATGAAATAATTCGAGTTGGTCAGATGATACAGACCTCAATATTGGCCCAGATAAATCAATTTTTGCTCATTAAGTATCATTTTAAACCTCAATACCCGCGGTTTCATAATTGCTATTTTTATGTGTAGTTCTTAGGGGCTCTGAGATGGTCCGGCCTTGCCCAGACCCTATTGTCATAGTTTATTGATAACTAATATAACAACTTATAAAAATCCATCGGGCCTCTACCCATGTAATTAATAATACCGAACATCCCAATTAACAAAGAGCATAATTTAGAAATTTGTTTTTCTGAAATATCTGCCCCACGGTACAGTGTGTCCCCAAAAATAATACCTGGTCGAAAATCTTCAATGAATCTGGCGAGACATTCCAGAGAATGATCTGAATAATCTGTTTGGATTTTTTTCCCCCCCAAAAAAACATGTTATTTATAAACAAATGAATATCGGTTTACATATTTGTATATTTGAAAATCTCGCAATGTTCTACTTTGTAATTTTGTTTTTGATAAATGAAAATAAAACCCGACAAAAATAATCCGTAGTGTTATTTTGCACTGTCTTATTAATTTCAGGGAAACTTGGTAGATTGTAATAGCTAATATGATCTAACCATATTCACAGTTTTCCTCTCCCCCCATATAGTAATGAAAACATAACCTCCCATTAATTTCAGCAAATGTTTTTTTATTTATAATTCAGTGCATTCTATAATTTTTGAAAAGTTATACACACACAAAATAATAAAACTGAAAATAAATAAAATAATCAAATCAAACATTTACAGAATATTCTGATCAAGAATTGCGCAATTATAACTTGAGGTTATTCGCTTCACCCCCTTACCCCCCAAAAAAAGTTGATTGATTAAAGCTTGGGTATTTTTTACAAGGTTTTCTATACCTGAATAAATTGACATTCAAACTTTCCTTTCCATGAGGATTATCGGGGGGGGGGATCTTTGGGAGGGGAAGTGAAGCTCATTGAAAATATTTGTTAGGGGTATATTCACTTGGCTAACACAGACAGTCACGAATTTGTAAAAGAACTGAAATATGGAAAATCGGATAAAATTATGCCTTGACCTGATACTCATACTACAGAAGCATCAATAAATGTGCATACAAGCAAAAATCAATATTAATAATATATACAAACTCAAATGCATGAAAATGAGAAATTAAAAAAAAATCAAAGTTAGAAAAGCTACATTTTTGTAATACAATGTAAGTTTAACTGTGGATTTTGGGAATTATAATATACTCAACACGAGTCAAAATAAAGAATAAATTCATAAAAAAATCAGATACAATTACTGAGTTGAAAAATCAAATACGGTTGACAAATCCTGCTTTCATTTTTCTGGAATTGATTCCCAATCAGAACCAACTTCGTTTTTGAGTGTTTATGGGTGCTGTTTGGATTGTGGTGCAAAATCGGTGTTAAGTTTTTATCGTAAAATGTTTCAATGAAATAATTTTAAATCAGAAATAATTTGAACTCTTATTTCGATTAAAAAAGAATAAGATACAAGTATCTCAACTCAATAACAGCCGTTAAAAATTGCGACTCAAACGATCATGATGGGCGCGCATATATAAACTTTGCCACAGGCACAATTTTACGTAGATACGCCACTGTTCTACTGACAAAATTCATATCTGGCCCAAGTATAACCAATAAAAGACTGCTCTCACTATTCAGTCTATTTGCTCAGTATTAAAAGTAGGTCAGTTTTGTGTTTATTTTACAGATAATATAAGTGACTGTATTATTCTAGACTTTGGCAATTTATCCCTCTACAAAATGATTTTAGTAATCATATTTGGTTGTAAGCTTTAATCCAGAAGTGGGCAATTACTTTCGTAAGTGGCCCACTTACAGATAATAGACTTGGTTAATGGACTTCCAAAACTTTGATAACATTAGTCTTCCTGCTGAGTTTCACTGATGCAATACAATAGGTCAGGGTGGTCCAAGACTGGCAGCTCAGCGGGCCACAAAATTACTTTTGCATTGTTCGCGGGCAACAATAGTGCCAAGAACTTCGCTCGTTTTACTTCGCGGTTGCCTCAGCAAGCCATGACACTAGCCAATTCAGTGACATTAGTGATGACAATATGTCGAAATATTTTTTTGGTTAATTTTATGACGAAACAACACGAAATGCGATTTTTTGATTCCTCTCCGAATGCGACGCGGGCCACTTATTATGAAGTGGGCCTGGACTACCCTGCAATAGGTATTTGTTAAAATTTATATCCATCAAAACTATAGTCGTAATTTCAGCGGGCACAAGTGGGCCGGATAGAACACATCGGTGGGCCGGATCTGGCCCGTAATTTGCCCACCACTACTCTAATCCATTCACCATCACCCTTTTAGATGAATGAATTTTGTAACTCTGGTTATGTGGAATTCACTATCGCATAGCTATTTTCCTGATTGTTTCAACATAATTGTTTTGGATCCCTCGTTAATCTGTAATCAGTAAGTCACAATTTACCATTATAATTTCTTATAGTCTCTTGCTTCACTCGAAAGATTAGTCTCCTTAATTTTTCGGTGGGTGCATGTGAGCAATTTAAATAAAAATTCATTAATTTTGAAAAACTATGCTGTATCATACCAGACTTGTTGTGCTGTTTTGAAAATTCACAATCTGAAACTATGGGGTGTGGAATTTATCGATAACATATAATTTTTTGGTCCTCATCTATACCCTTCCTATGGACCTTTCCCCGACCTTTGACCCCCGAAAAAATTCCTCCTATACTTTACCATTGCAAAATTTTCGGGGCTATTTTAAGAGTGCGTTTGCGGGTTGGCGCCTGTAAAATGGGGTATGTGTTTCAAACCATCATTACGATTCATTGCATACAACAATCTGTTTTTTAAAAGTACCGGTAAGGAATTTTAGCCTAGTTTATCACAGCTATTTCTACACTAATTTTTTGTTACTGCAGTTAAATTAAAACTCCTAGGAAGACAAAGTGATCATTGAATTATCTGATTTATATTTAAGTTCCCGAAACACAGAGGAAAACTAACGAATAGAGTTCAAAAAAGCGGAAACAAGGTAATGTTTACAACCACACATGAAAATCTGTCTGAGTGAGAAAAGTGTCTGAGCTTTTTGCATCTCGCTGATTGGCCAATGTCATGAAGTAAAAACGGAATTCGATGCTCGGTCCATAGAAGGGGATTGTGACCCTATAATTTTCAGTTGTTACCCCGATTGTGCATTGCGCTCATTATTATAAGAACGTGAAATACCTGATGAGTTACACAACATACAGGTCTTATTTTTGGAAATTATATTTGCATCCATGTATGTTTAAGTCATTTTTAAACGTACAAATAACCGCAACCACAATAATTATGCTAATAAACTACCTAGTTTCACCGAAAATACCACAATATTTTTCAATTTTCCTTTGAAAAATAGCACTAGGGCTTATTCTTAGGTCTTATTTTTGGAAAAACACGGTAGAATTTTAAAATCAGAAAAATTTAATCACAGAGATGAATCACAATGACGACAATACTATAAACGCTTCCTGGAAATTTCGTTGGTTTGGTTTCCCTTGTTAAATCTGAGCTGATTCAGATTGTTTTCAACACTATATAGGGTGTCTATAAGGTATTAAAATTTTTAAAAATTGCAAAGGGAATTCATCGATACCATATATTGTTTTAGCTCTCACAGATGTAATGAAGTAAAAATACTTTAAACAATTACTGATTAAAAGATAACAAACCTTGTTAAGATATATTGAGAACTGACTTCATAACAAAATTGAAATTGTAAGGGGACTTCATGGACGGACAATCTGTATAACAGAGGCTGCTAGAGGTCGGCAAAATAGATTATTTTTATCAAATTTGACGATATTGGCTTTTTAAAATCTCGCGAAAATTTTCACTGGTTTCAAAGTTCTGGTTTCATCTGGTTTTAAAACATACAAACCGGGCCACAAAATAATTGTAAAAATTTGAGTGCTTCTCGTGCTTTATGCAAACTTAGAAATTGAAAAAATATGATACGCACAAAAAGAAAACAAGAACATCAAAACGCATAGACTCCTACTCAAATTTGTCATTTCCAAAATTTGTCATTTCCCTCTGTTAGCGTGGCCGTGGGCAAATTCTTGCGGAATTGAAGCATTTAATTTAGAAACTTGTGAGACACTATTCGCCCTGGCAAAGTGTAGTAGATATCAAAAATTTCATATAAATATTACAATTTAAATTTTATTATGAAGCCTGTTCTCAATATATCTTAACCAGGTTTGTTGCGTTTTAATCATTAATTGTTCAAGTATTTTCACTCAATTTAATACATCTGTGAGGGTCAAAACAATATGTGTTATCGATAAATTTCCTTTGCAATTCAAAATTTTTTTAAGACTTTATGGACACCCTATCCTATTTTCAAACATTTTGTCTGAGAATAAATAACCATTTGTAATTCTAAGCTTATAATGACTTCTTTTACCATGTATCCATGGAGTTTATTGAACAAAGGCTGACTGTTTACTTTTTAAAGCTCTTAAAGAGTAGGTCTGCTTTGAAACCAAAATCAACAAAGCATGTCCAGACAGAATAAACACACTGTAATTGTGCCATTTTAATGCCGATGTTACACTTGAATAACTCAAAAGTTCTACACAACAAAGAGAATCAGTGGAGCGTGGCCAGTCGGAATAAATCACTAATTCATGACATCAAAAGGAGTCAGTGGACTGTGACCAGCCAGAATTAACTCACCAGCTATTTTAAAATTTTTTAGGTTTTACAGTCACAAAAGTTGGGTGAGGCAAACCACGACATTAAATCCACACTAGTACATTAGAAGCAGTGGAGCGTGGCCAGCCAGAATATTCGTACAGTAAATACACTATTCCATAATTTATTTTATTTCTAGTAACATGGGGCAGTGGTCCCCAACATTTCAAGTCCAAATTCTTCAAAAAATTTAGTTTTAAAAATATGCGATCCAAGAAGTCTCAAATACTGAATATTACGAAACGCTTTTATGTCGGAAAATAAGCTACCATATACAAACAATCATTTCTATGCATTATATTTATTTCACCAGAAATTGATTCGAGGGAGAAAATGCTTGTATTTCAACAGCGAGTTTTCAAAATTGCAGTATGGCTCGTGGGAAAATAGATGTTGCCAAGTTTTTCACTTTTTGTTGTAAAAACAAGTGGGAAACACTGGGTTAGGACAGACTACATACATCATCATGAATTAATTCTGAATGACAAATCTCTTAAGCAATTTTAGGAGTGAACACTGAAACACAAAATGCTACACGCCTCACCCAAAACTAAAAGTGATTCATCTCTGAGCAATATTGTGGGTGGCCATTGACGTGCCAGAAGCTATGTGTTACTACTCAAAAATAATAAAGACTCACTCATCTCTGAGCGAAGTTATTCTACTGAAACCTATAAAATTATGGCGATACATTGCGCACTGCTGATTGGCCAGAGATTCGAAGCAGTTCAAACCATTGCAATAAGGAAGTTATAGCTATGAGGTACTGAATTCCACAGATCCCCCTGTATATTTGACATAGCAAATTTTACTAACTTATCAAAATTGCCAAATTTAAGAAATACAATCTAAAACAATAATCATTTATATGCTCAAAAATAGTTTACATGCTCGAAGTATGTGTACCAATATGAAGGTAACTAATTTTATTCACCTATTTTACATCAAGTTGTGTAAAGGGACTGAAACCTATGGACAGGGGGTATATTCACTTGGCTAACACAGACAAGCCCTGAACTCGTAATAGAACTAAAATAAGGAAAATCGGATTCAAATTATGGCCTTAACCCTGAAAAGGTACACATACTTGGGGAGTACCAATGAAACTATTGGCTCAAAAGTTTGTAACTACTGGTATTTAGATTAAGTCAGAAATAGAAGATGACAATATTTAAAAAACTATTATGATGCAATAGTGCAAAACCATTTGTACCGTGAACTAATCAAAATATAAAAAAGAAAATAATTACAAGAGTTAATTAGGAATTAATATAATTCACTTCTAGTTCAAATAAAAAAAAAATGTTTCGCTGTTTCATGTGATCTACGCGCAATGTGATTGGCTGGGCATTTTCGAATACCTGATGATTTCAGAATCTTTTTTTCGAAACAAAGACTTGGAATATGTGTAATTGTGACTTTTTAATTATAATGGGTTTTCCATACGCATAACCACTGAAAACATAGAATCCATCACTCAGTCAGTTCATGAAGTTGTCAAGCACAATAAAAAACATGTTTTATCAATAACATACTAGGAATAGGGGAGTTATATGTCAAAATTGCATTTTAAAAATGTGGTCCAACTAAACCGATTCAAATAACTTACTATTTGATTCGAAATGCCTAGCCTTAATTATGATAGGCCACTAAAGAAATTTACTATTTTTATTTCTCAAAAATCAATCTTGCCTTATAAGCAATGTTCCCTCTAATTTTTTGTAGTATGTGTGCGCAGAAATTTTGGTATGTGCGCACTTTTTTGGAAATGACTAATATTTGTGCAAAAACCAACGAAGAAATTCTGGCATTCTAACCGGATAATGGGTGGGACAACAACAAACTCTCAACCTGCAAACCAAGCTGTGTGCACGCGCACACTTTAGAGGGAACACTGCTTATAAGCCTTGCATCTTTGGATTAGGCAGTTCTATATGCTCCATTACCACACTAAAAACCAGTACTAATGTTTTTTACGCAAACCGCCATTTTACGTTTTTGTTGAATAAAATACAATAACCCAGAAACTATGAGCTTGTTTTGTTTGATAAGCTTTGTACAGGAATGCGATACTCCTTAAAAAGGTTGTCTGATAGCCAGGTGTGCCTCATGGATAACTTACTAAAAATTAAATTATGTAATTTGAATTGCCCATCCCAATATAGGGTGTCCATAAAGTCCCTTTACAATTTCAGTTTCGTTATGGAATCAGTTCTCAATATATCTTAACCAGGTTTGTTGTTTTTTATTCAGTAATTTTTTCAAGTATTTTTACTTCATTTAATACATCTGTGAGGGCCAAAACAATATATGGTATCGATAAATTCGAAATATATCGAAAAAAATTTAAAACTTTATGGACACCCTATATATCAGAAATTTGCATGCAGATCACATACAACACCGACACCGGAAAAAATTGTAACTTAAAATATACAGATGGAATGAAACTTAATTAAACAGTATTATTAATTACCGTAACATTTGGTTCAACATGAAAATTAATCAGGTAGTATTATTAACTCTCAATATTGGTAAAATTTTGTTTTGAATGACTGAAACGAGGCCGGAGCTCACCCTTCAATATAAGTGACTGATATAGCTGCTATATAATAAGACCATTGACAAATAGTGAAGCTGTGAGGGTTAGTAAAAAAAAAGTCAGGAGCAATGTGAAACTATGATGATCAACAGTTTTTCACTCAAAATATTAGGTTTCAAAAATTCATTTAAAAAAAGCACAATGCTATGTTGCTCCAACTTTATAACTGATAGAGAAGTTTATAGTGACCGCTGTGATATGCTAGAATGAGGGTCGACAACATTTTCTTTCCTTTGTGCCAATTTGTAAAATTCAATGTCAAAATTTAGGTTCTCTCGAGGGCGCCCCCGTATCATGTGAATCAGGATGGCGGACACCTGAACATAGTAAGTGTATCAGGATAGGGTTAGGCCATAATTTTATTCCAATTTTCCTTACTTTTAATTTTAGTTCGGGGACTAGCCAAATGACTCCCGTAGTATTCGTACCTGAAGTTATGGCCTTAAACTGGTACACATACTACGATTCAGTGTTTGTCATCTTGGTTCACATACTTCTGGAGTACCAAAATTTACATATTTATATATTAAACATACGTAATCGGAAATTTAGTCGTTGGACAATGACGAGATATTTCACTAATTGTGACTCATTCCAGGATCCAGCCTTACTTGAAATAAACAGAAACAAAGAAAACGGATCAGAGAATTAGAGGCAAAATCAGAATTTTCACAAAGGGAGGATTTCAAAAGCGAAAATTCACATTCTGTTCTCACCGCGATTACGTCCTCGTTGAATAAGCCGACTCTTTCGGAGTATAAGGACTTTTCTGCCGCATAAAATATTCAATCCATGAAAATTACGAGAATCTAAAACGTTTCTTATATTAATTTAATTGTGTTCAATGTAATTCGCGCTTGCGTCTTCTTACGACAAAATTAAAACATTACTACTCGAAACTCTCACCCCCTAGCTGCACCACTGGGAGGAGCAATAACACGATAGTTTAGAAAACTATTACAACCACGTCATTCACGAAATATCCTCAATTTAGAATATCAAAATTTCTGTGAAACCAACAGCAAATATTTTTTTACTCCCAATAACACAATGGAAGCCCAAACACTCTTTCAATACAACACAAAATGCATAGCTTCAATATAACAAGTGATAACTGCCTGTAACATGAAGTAGTTTGGCATTGGTATTTAAATTGGTTTTTCTTGGTTTAAAAAGGGAGTCAGAGGGAAATTCAGACTTCTTACTTCAAATAGTGATTATCGAGTCTAAATTCCAACGGAAGCAAAAAATCATTACTGTATATCCTCGCATAAAAGCTCAGTTGAAACTCAAAAGGAAAATTGACAAACTAAGGGGTCAGCTTGTACTCTGATCCCACAAAAAATTTGGCTTTATTAACGCGTATAACGGGTCCTTGCAGAGTTTGACAGGGATAGTGAGGATGAATTTGCAGGATTTTGAAACACTTCTAACATTATTAATAAAACTAAAACAGCAATAATGGTTATCATATCCATCAATTTTCTTCTGCAACCATTTGTTGTGATAGGTGCAACAACCTGTTATGATTTGTAGAGTCGGTTTATATATAAATTTTTATAAATTCACAATTGGCTTATAAATTGACCTGTCTACTTATATGTGAGGATAGTTAAGTAAGGATTTCCAAAAAGACAATCAAAAATGGCTCTAATTATTGCCTGTAACACAGGGTTTTGGAGTTCACATCGGGAGAATAATTTTTGAATTCCTCAGATGTATTATTTTAAAATAAAGTTGGAATTTCAAACGGAAGCTAAAAATCCTTAATAAATGAGCATTCTGAACAGATGATTAATTAAAAAACAATTTATCTGAAATCTAATGGAAATTCTCCGCATTCTAAAGAGCTTTAGATGAAATTTTTAACAGAAGAGAAATTTTTTTTTATAACAAGAAGTTTGGATTAAAAACCATATGTACCGGTAACTCCACTGACCAAACAGTTATATGATTTTGGTCTAACTACAGTAAATTCTATAAAATCACTAGACAAAAACATTCAACTTTACAGTCTTCAGTTACTAACAATTTTAAGAAACATAACATAATTTTAAAATTTAGCCAGGGTATAAAAAATAAGGCACTTCAATAATAAAAGATAGCTTCACAATAAAGATCATACTGTATACTGGTATCCACTCATGCACAGAATAAATGGGAATAAATTTAGGCGGCGCAGTGGCCTTGTGTTTCATAAAGCAGTGGTCCCCAAACCATGGCCCGTCGACCAATTCCGGCCGTGTAGTGATTTAATATAGTGAAATAGTTTGTTTTAATCTTTTTGCATTTTAAATACCGCCAATTGTTAAGTTATAATCACAGTTTAAGCATGTTATATTCGTAACAGTTCAATTATACCAGTATTGGCCCTTTGTGGTCGCTCCCTTCCCCAACCCGCGAATATTATTCCTCTTCTAATTTTGGCCGCGGCCAATCAACTTTGGGAACCACTAGTTTAAAGTGTTAGTATTAACTATGCTGGTTAGATCGCTGATTATACACTCCGGGCTTGAACATCTAGGGCAGGGGTTCCCAAACCAGGGGTCGCGACCCTAAATTGGGTCAGAGTGATAAGTAGGTAGGGTCGCAAACAGGATGGATGTACAAATCATCTAAGATTTGACAAACCATGTTGAATTTAGCAGTTTGTACCATGGCTTACTGTAAAACAGGCCCATAAGCATCGCTCAATACTTATGCTATGATAGAAAATGTACTTGCTTATTGTGAGTGACATCACTGTTTGGTTTTAGCTCATTTTACTTAATACCACCACATGACCAAACTCAAAAATCCAGTGAAAGTACCTCTAAAGTTTCATGAAAAATATATATATTGACTTGGGGTCGCACCGGACACTTGAAAGTTGTCCTTGGGGTCGTCCTAAAAAAGCTTGGGAACCCCTGACCTAGAGTATAATACTCACTCAGTGATGTGGTACTGTTAGTAGCGTCTCTGTTTCAAATTATAAAATAAGTCGATTAGTTATTTTTTCCATATTGAAACTTGCAAACAGGGCTCGATTGAGTCTTTGTTTCTAAATTTGGGCTTTGGAGGAACAAATCCCGAGCGCTCCAGAAGTGTGTATACCAATAGGAAGTTAACTAATTTTGTTCGCCTACATTACATCAATTTGTAAGAACTGAAGCCTATGGGCAGGGGGTATATTCACTTGGCTAACAGAGACAGTGCCCGAACTCGTAATAAAACTGGAAAAAAGAAAACCAAAATGAAATTATGACCTAACCCTAACCTGGTACACACACTACTGGAGTACTCAAATCTGTAGTCTAACTTACCAACCTTTCAATGATTTGGCCAGTCAAGTTTGAAGTTTGTTAAGTGCAATAATGTTGATATGCCATAATCTTTCATAAAATACGGTTATTTTAACTTGTATTTTGTAGTTTTCAACTATTTATTCCTATTTTATTCCTCTGATTATTCTGAGTTTCAAATATTGTTGTGTCCTCGTCTTCCTCGGAATACAAAGTATCCATGTGGTCTAGAAGCTCTAGTTTTTCATTCCCATGGTTCGTTGAGTTATTTGCAAAGTAAACACGATGCCCGTTCCTAGAGGTATCATTCAGCCTGTCTGAGGGGGTCAAAATCGGTAGCGGCGTGGATGGGACTTCTACATCTTTATAGAAATGAAGAAGAAAGATTCCGATTACTGTTGTGAAAAATCCGATTAAAATTCCAAAGACGTCTTTGACAATCATTTCTCGCCATTCTTTGAAAAGTATAGCTGAGCACGTCAATACTGCTGTAGTAAATAGAACATAATATATCGGTGTCACCATTGACGTGTTAAAAATATCCAAAGCTTTATTCAGGTAGTTAATTTGCGTTGAAATTGTCGCAATGAGAGAGAAAATCAGGAAATACGTTATCGGTAAAGTAAAAACTGGTCGGTTAGCGAAATAATCCCGGAAAATGAGACCTACTCCTTTGACGCACGAAACTGAAAACGACCCAAGCAATGAACAGATCGAAATGTAGATCAGCATATTTGTTGTGCCTTTCCTCGGTGCCATGTAGAAAATCAAAAACAATGAGATACCGAGAATAATTAAAGCATAACAAACAAACAGTGGATCTTTTAATTTTTCTGCCATTTCTGTGAGGCTGTCAACTTCTTCTTTTTGAGGGGCGTGAGTAACGATATTCATTGATCCAAGAATTGCGAGAACACATCCAACTTTTCCAAGAGAATTCAGCCTTTCGTTAAGAAAATATGACGCTAAAATAGCGCTTACTAGGACACTCAGCGCACCAAGTGGAGTGACCAATGTCGCTGGTGCAAATGCATATGCAATAAAATTGGCCGCCTCTCCTAAACCCATAGTAATAAGTCCAGCCCACCACAACCATTCTTTGAGATATGCATGGCCTCCATCTCCCGCCCTTTGCGATCCCTTTTTTGCTAAACGCAGGAGGCCCTTTTTCTTCAAAATAAAGCTCCCGCCAATAAATATACTTGAACTAATAGCAAGACTAAGTCCAATGTAAAATCCCCCACCATAAGGTTCACCATCTTCTAATGTTGTCGTGCTTGTCATATTATTTGTTACTTGTGAAGTTGCAAATGATGTTCCACTATGGGATGTGGTTGGAGTCAAAAAATTTAAACTTGTTAGGTCGCTTGTTGCAGTTGTTTCTATATTTTCCACAGTGCTCCTACCACTGTTGGTTGCCTCATATACAGTACTATTCATAATACTAATACCATGTAGGATTTTTTATATATTTTAGTCTTCTCAGATTTCCCAGATTAATTCTGAAAAAGCATTATGAGATTAGTATATTTCATTGCATTGCAGGCGCTATAGCCTAGTGATTAATATCAGTAGCTGATTTTATGGACAGTACGGCCCAGTTCTCCGATTCCAAGGATAGCACATTGGAAGACATCAATTATAATAGTTAACGTAAATACATAAATACCTACTTTACGAGACAGACTGCGCCTCCATATCAGTAAACAAGATTTGTGTAATAAACTAGAAGGAGACCCAATCTAAAAACAGCACCATTGTATACCCCGGAAAAAAATATTCAGATTTAACAAAGTGAAAAATTTTTACAATAGCATACTAGAGTTTTCAGAAACAAATTGCAAATTTGGTCATGTGCCGGCCATGATTACAAGCATGGCACAATCTACCGTAATGCCAAACACTCCGTTTCAGGCAAAAATAGAGTGTTTCTTTTAAACAAAAGGTCCGGACATCTTGGAATAGGGAAGCTGTACCCTACTGATGGAGCCCTGCCCCTGTTTCTGGGTGCAATAAATTTTGTAGGCAATGTCAAATCACAAAAACTTGAGCAAGTACTTTCAACTTGTTGCAAGCGCAACAATCGTGAAGTGCGTTCATGTCACATGTTGTTTTGCTAAAAACTATTGAATGTTATGTTAGTTTTTTTATGCCTTCGGTAATTCAGATTTTTTTTAATCCAATGGTGACATTTTCAGATTTTGCTTATTTTCAGTATATAGTGCAGTTGATTTGTGGCGATATGGAAGCCCAGACTTTTTCATAAAGCAGGGTTTGCATTCACTGTTATATTAGATGTATTTAAATGTGGAGGTTATGCTTGAAATTGGAGAACTATGCCATACTGGCAAAAGAAGCAGTCTAAACTCAAAGAAATGACTTTTAGCCACATGACAGCCGATGAACATCACATTTGATTAATATTATTATCGCGACAAACATTGCATGATCTAGCACATCTGACAACATGCCAGGCGCTCTTATTTCTGGAACGAAAGAGTGTTTGTTTTATGAATCTAATTATGGAAACATCTTGGAATTTGAGAATTGTGTCCTATTCAGGAAGGGTACACAGACTTACAGGTACGGTACGTACCCAGGGTATGCTAGCGGAACACAGCACCCTCTAGCAGAAAAGATACAACAATACCAGTCAATGTTATACGGCTTGGCAGTGTGGCACATCAAGTATGCAAGTTGAGCGTTAGAAATACGCTCTGATTACCATACCCTGCGTGCTTGCGTTCGCAGGTTCGAATCCTATGTCAGTAAGTGGGTACAGGTAACTTACTGACTTATGCGCAAGAGGATTGCTAGACTTCCACCGCCGTAGGGTGGTTCAGGTAATCGCTGGTCGGTTACCAGGTTACCTACAGCGTCCTCCTTCCACCATCAAGTCCATGTTTCCAGGTTTCTGTAAACAGATAGATAGAGATAGTCTATTTTGAAAACTCCATAACAAACATAAATTAAAAACGGAGAATTCTGGAGAGCAAGCAAAACCTATGAAAACAGTTTAAAACATGAGAAGTATCTCATATGCCTGCCCACCAGCACACACACAAAAACACAAGCCCAGTTAAATGAGGCTTGGGCCAAACTTAACAAACAAAATACATGATAGTATTGAACTTTCGGGCTGTTGTACTTTTAACACTTACGTCTGTATGTTGATAATGACCAATACAATCTCATTCAAAGATAATGTAGGGAGTGGAATGTAATAAATTGGCGACGATAGTCACACTCATGAAGCCATGAAAGCTTTGAGAAAAACCAAGCCATGAAAAACTACACTGATTGCTAGATTGGGCATTGCGGAAAAGGAAACAAATACCACATTAAATAACTGGCTAACTAATTCCATACCGCCATACTCGACATTGACTTGTAACCGGACGATAGGCCGTGGTTTGCCATATGATTAAACCATCTCATGGTTTTCCTTACCCCGGGATAAATATGTAAATCCCATCCTATACGGGTGGCGTATATGATACCGTACCAGTACCTTAAGCGAGAAGTGAAGTAAAATCATAGAACAGTAGATACGGCGCGGCGATGTGGCTCATCGTGCTAAGCGTTAGGAATACGCTCACCACCGCACCTCTAACTACTCTGCGTGGGTTCGCAGGTTCGAATCCCATGTGGGATGGTTATGTGCGAGAGGATTGCTGGACTCCTCGCCGCCGTTGGGGGTTCATGTAACCGCTACTTAAGTAATCCCATACCCGACATGGAATGGTAACCGGACGAGAGGCCGTGGTATGCCAATGGCAAGCAACCAACTTTCTAATGTTAATTAAACAATTTCATGGACGCCATCTTGTGCCATATTTGGGAAACGCGAAAAATATGAAGTCTTATGGGAAATTTTCGTCGTGTGGTTGTACCGAATCGAATAAGTCCGCTGTTATAAGGACTAGAACAAAACTGAAGGGTGGATTTTGAAATTTAAGATATATGCTATCTAAATATATAACGCAATCAGGAATAAAAAACTATCTAATGCGTTAACTTTGACCACAAACACAGCGTAGAACCATTTTTGGTCATTTTTTCCAAGATGTTATAGTGATACGCCAATTTGAGGCTGTAAAATGTCTCCGCAACAATCCTACAATGGCATTATGGAGCTTGACAGACGAAAAATGTTAACCAGAAAATAGAACAGCCATTGAAGCAAAGTTGGGTCAGCCGGTCATTTCGATGAATAAATACAACTTTTCATCTGTGACGTCATACAGTCATAAGGAAAGCCATTGTCAAATGGTTAATTATGACGATTAGAATGGCCAATTTACTTCGGAAGCAACTCGGAACCGGTATACTTGTCTTCAAAGACAATTTGATGTACTATAAATGTAATTTGGCCAACATGAAAGAATATAAGCATGTATGGCTAAGATTCTACTTTAAAACGAGACTTTCAAAATTTGGGTCTCACAGTCTCATGTAGTTTCGTACCTAACATACTTCTAGTGGGCGTAGCATGGAAATTTTTTCACGTATCAAGCCTAACCCTCACCTGACTACACCATCCAAAAATTATGTCAACAGTACGTCACAGTGGCGCAATAGAGCCCTTCAAACTATACGAACTGCCATCCAAGACATGCAAACGAGCAACCGAAATCGAACAGTTATTTCTCTCGTTTACTCGTCGCAACGATTCCAATAGGAGAGAGATCGATAACGTCAGTCAGTTCTTTATCGTCGGCGCCAATGCCATTTCGGGCGATTGTACGTATATTTGGCAAGCTCTATGACGTGATTGTGATGTCGTAGTGACATAATTTTTGGATGGCGTAGTCAGATGGGGGTTAGAATTGACATATCAAAAAACTGTTATGCTACGCCCACTAGAACGTTAGGTACGAAACTACACGAGACCCCAAAATTTTTCTATCTAAAATATTAGTGAAAATAATAGGTATCCTATGTTTCAATAATTGTGTTGGAACTTCTCAAACTGTCATAAGGCCGAGAACAATAGGCACAAGATGGCGTCCATTGTCTGAGCGTTGCCTCGCTTATATTATATACCGGTATACGCTTTGTGGTATGCCATATGGTTAAGCTGTCACATCGGCTTTCCTCTCCCCTGGGATAAATAGTCTATGTAATTCTTATCCTAAGTTACAATATCTGAATATTGCTGTACTTGGCAGACTCCAGAAAGATCTGCAGATTTGGGCCCTATATTGGGATTCTCAGAAACTCCTATGCTACAAAAGACACGTCAAATGTCGAAAAACCTAACTAAAACGCGAAACTCGCACTGACGGCCTGACATTCGTAATGTTGGCATACTTTATACTCCTAAATTCCAGAATCTGACAATATCAGCGGTTGGTAGTGGCGCGGCGATTGGAGTCAATCAAAATCAAATAGTAAGCACAGAAAAACAACAATTGAGCATATGGAATACAATAATTAAGAAAATTACTAAGGCAGCATTAATTATTACTTAATATTCATGAGAAGTTTTTAGTAAAAAGTCACCAAAATGGTAAAAAAAATTGATTATTATTAAAATATTTCAAACGACTCTGTTCACTACATTGAATCATTTTCAAAACCTACGTCATTGACGTCATAAGTGTTCTGTTAGTCTGGTGACTATTGATCATTTCGCTACAGCGAGGGTTCATTTCTCCTTTCTGTCACTCGAATGTGATGAATAAATCGTATAACTCCACCGATATGCGATAAAAAATTTTATATCATGAGGACACAATCTAATCGGAATTTTATCCCAGGAAGTGTAAAGCCAAATAATACAGCTAAAATATCGAACCACGGCCTACCGTCCAGTAGTAAATGATTTGGGATAGGATTTACATATTTATCCCGGGGGAAAGCCGATAGGACGGCTCAGCCATATGGCGAACAGCGGCCTCTCGCTCGCCATGTCGGGTATGGAATTAGGTAGTTGTTTGTTTTCGGAAGCATGGACTTGATGGTGGGGAAAGCCGTAACCGACCAGCGATTACATGAATCACCCTACAGCTAAATCGTATGGCGACACGAGAAGTGCAGCAATCCTGACGGACAAAATTATCTCCCACGCAGGGCAATCAATTTTTTTTTTATTTTTATTTTTATTTTTTTTATTTATTAAACGCAGGGCAATCAAAGGTGCAGCATTGATACCTTAACAATGGATCAAAATGACCATTGTCTTACCATTGTTGTGCTGCAGATAGTAAACGCTTGGCTGATCTTCTGTTCCGACGCATTTCTTGTCGTCGAATGCATGGGAATTTATGGGTGAAGTGACGACCATACACTGTAAAAATTTAATGTTTCGAAGCACGATGCATGGTTTATTTGATATAGTAATGGAAAGTTTGTAACTTCAGCTCAATGATTTAGCTAATGAGGATCTTAACAAAAATCTGTGATCGTAAAAATCGACTGATTTTTAGACGATGGATTTCCCTAAATTTCCGTGTATGAAGGCTTGCGAAATACTTATCTTAAGCATGATTAACCTAAATTTGGCATATTATCCCGGCACAAAATGTCATAAAAAACGGGTCGAGCAGACTCACGTTACAATACACACTTTTAGTGGCACAGCCAAGATTTTCAAAGGGGTGGGGAGATCAGAATTCGGAAATTTCCATGTAATGGGTCCTGAAACATTCGCCAAATACGCCACTCGTAAAAATAGTCGGATCTTTTCAGATTGCCAACATTCGGAAGGTTGAAAACTTGAATACCGCGTGTAGTATCATTAGGAATAATTTAAAGCAGTGCTTGGATCAGCAATGTCCAATTCGAATATCGTGACCTTCGAATATCGTTTTTTTTTAAGTTTATAAGCGCACATATCCTAGCACCGCGGTCCACGTTCCGATTAAAAACATTTTGCAACTACTGTACTTCATTTTTATAGTAGTCGAGGGCAGCCGTGTACGCACGGCAATAAATTACAGCCACAAGAAAAGATTTAAATTAGCGCTGACTTGAATTGCTTATAACACGTCGAGGATGTTTTTAATTGAAAATATTTTACGAATAATATACTAAATTATTATCGTATATTCAAATTTAGTCGAGATAGTTTGTGCGGCCTCGACAATACCACTAAAAGCAAATTGTGTCGCAATTAAACGTTTTCATCCTCAATTTCGATAGTGACCGGACAATACGAGAAAGTTTTCATTTCTTGCAATTTAGAGCGTGTGGGATAGCTCTTATATTATTTAGTATCTATTGCGAGTTTTATCGTTTTCCCGACGTCGTTGATGGCAATCAAATTTGAAATCATAACTGCTGACATGAAATATTTATAACAGCACTGAATCGAATAATAAAACTTAATTCTCCATCATTGACGGATGGAATCGGGTTCACTTAGTAGATGGCGCCCCAGAAGTATGTGCACCAAGATGGCGGGCATCCGAACGTAGTATGTGTACCAGGTTAGAGTTAGGCCACAATTTTATTCCAAATTGTCCACATTTTTGTTCTATTATGAGTTCCGGGACTAGTCAAGTGACTTCCGTAGTATTTGTACCTGAAATCATGGCCCAACCGTAGTATTATATACACGCTTTGCCCTAACCTGGTACACATTCTACGTCCCGGTGTCCGCCATCTTTGTTCACATACTTCGGGAGTACCCATTTGATTATGACAATGATCGCGTAATAAGGTGACCGTACATTTGAACCCATGCGTATATCCACGGGTTCAATCTATATGCGGGTGCTAAAGCCCATGGGTTAGGGTTAGTATGAGTTTAATTATCCGTGAAACAAAAAAAAATTCCATAGGTGCAATAGCATACAGGTGCAATTGTCATGTGTTCAAATGTAATGTAACCGCGTAATAATATTTGCGTTTTTCTGAATCAACGAATAGTTTAGTGAGTAAAATGAAATATAAAAAAAAACTCGGACCGCTGCCTTCTCACTCTCTACGCGTCTACGGTCTACCGTTCGTAGTTTTTATTCGTTATTTCTCTATTCTTTCTATGTGTACATTTTCTATCTATTATGTGGTAATTTAATTCTAACATGTAATAATTGGATTTATCCAGTATTATAATTTATACAAATGTTACGTCCGAGTTTTGTGTAGGCTTAGAACAAATTAGGACAGGGTGGTCCAAACTGCGGCCCCCGGACACATTCCGTTTGGCCCGCTGAACAATTTCAGCGTACTTAAACCAATGGCAGATATTTGTATTTATTAGCAGAAATGTTTGATTTATTTGTAAACTATTTCAACTGGGAATAGTCCTTTTTGTACTTCGATATCGGGATAAATGTTTGTTAACATCATGGAATTTCAATGTTGTATCTATAAACGTCGAGGCGGTGCCTATATGGGAATAACGTCCTGTGATCGGTACCAGGAAAACGAATTGTGCAGACAGGACCAAGCCGTTGAGATGAGTCGCGCTTTTTATTTAAACCTCAAACCTTAAGCTCAACGTCAAGTAACTCCTCATTTGAAGAGACGTGCCAGATAATTTTTTGGCGTGTCGCACAGGGCTGCAGTGTTTTAAATCTAGGATGTGTGCGCCATATTCGGTATTCACTTTTTCAAGCAATGCCATAGATTAACCTAAATTATACAAATATTGATACACGCGTTTCAAAGGTTTTCGATCTTTCGTATATTGAAAATATTATGTTAGCCGAAGCAATATTACGAGAAGAATTTTCGTATGTTGAATTGTTCGTATCCAGAGCTTTTCATTAGTAGAGTTTCTTGGTGCAGACCGCGACTTTATCCAGAGTCTGGTCTACAATGAAGGTTGCACATCCCTGCCATAAAAGTTATATCGCAGGCATACTGAAGGAATTCAGTGACTATGTGGTATATTTCACAAGGGCAAATTTACCAACTGAAAAGGAGAGTTTAATCTAGCACCAGCCCAAAGAAACTAAAGGTATTTTTCGTTTCATTTATTATATTTTACAATACGGAACAAAACAACTTATTGAAACAAAATGCTTGCAACGATATTATGAGATGCGGTAAGTTTGCAGCGGGAAATTAAACGAGATAAATAACGGCGTGAAGGTGCTCAGAGCCCAACGTTACGGATCACACTGAATTAGATCGGTTAATATAACAAAATGCAATCGCACGCCTTTCAGACATTTCCACAAGCGTCATAAATCGATCAAAAACCACCCTCTGGTCGCATATTCCACTTTGGATTTAATATACGATGTCACGCACATGTGGCCAATTACAAATTTGGGTGCTCCCGAAGTATGCGAACCAAGATGGCGGACATCGGAACGTAACATGGGTAACAGGTTAGGGTTAGGCGATAGTTTTTTTCCAATTTTAGTCCTATTATCAGTTCGAAGACTAGCCAAGAGCCTCCCGTAGTATTTATACCTAAAATTATGGCCTAACCCCAACCTAGTACACATATTACATTCCGATGTCCGCCATTTTGGTTCGCATACTTCGGGAGCCCCCAAATTTGTCCGAATACTGCATATAATTTCTATTTCGACAGTGTATATGAATACGATCGTATAAACATATTTACCATTAAATTTCCTGGTATAATACCCCATTTTACGAGATTTCAGGCCTTAATTCGACGCGGCTCCGCCATAAGAATAGCATTGTTTAAGCGCCCCAGAATATAATTTTACGGAAGGTTATTCAAGCGTGGAACGTCTGTGGCGATACAATGAATTTTCTATCCATTGTTAAGTCATTAATAGGTGCAGAGGTGAGCGTATTCCTAACCAGGGTTGCCATATTGGCTTTTTTAACGCCAAATTTGCCATTTTTGGCTTTTTTCAAACGCGTTTGGCGTTTTTTTGGCTTTTTCTCTTGGCTAGTCTTCGAACTGATAATAGGACTAAAATTGGAAAAAAACTATCGCCTAACCCTAACCTGTTACCCATGTTACGTTCCGATGTCCGTCATCTTGGTTCGCATACTTCGGGAGCACCCAAATTTGTAATTGGCCACATGTGCGTGACATCGTATATTAAATCCAAAGTGGAATATGCGACCAGAGGGTGGTTTTTGATCGATTTATGACGCTTGTGGAAATGTCTGAAAGGCGTGCGATTGCATTTTGTTATATTAACCGATCTAATTCAGTGTGATCCGTAACGTTGGGCTCTGAGCACCTTCACGCCGTTATTTATCTCGTTTAATTTCCCGCTGCAAACTTACCGCATCTCATAATATCGTTGCAAGCATTTTGTTTCAATAAGTTGTTTTGTTCCGTATTGTAAAATATAATAAATGAAACGAAAAATACCTTTAGTTTCTTTGGGCTGGTGCTAGATTAAACTCTCCTTTTCAGTTGGTAAATTTGCCCTTGTGAAATATACCACATAGTCACTGAATTCCTTCAGTATGCCTGCGATATAACTTTTATGGCAGGGATGTGCAACCTTCATTGTAGACCAGACTCTGGATAAAGTCGCGGTCTGCACCAAGAAACTCTACTAATGAAAAGCTCTGGATACGAACAATTCAACATACGAAAATTCTTCTCGTAATATTGCTTCGGCTAACATAATATTTTCTATATACGAAAGATCGAAAACCTTTGAAACGCGTGTAACAATATTTGTATAATTTAGGTTAATCTATGGCATTGCTTGAAAAAGTGAATACCGAATATGGCGCACACATCCTAGATTTAAAACACTGCAGCCCTGTGCGACACGCCAAAAAATTATCTGGCACGTCTCTTCAAATGAGGAGTTACTTGACGTTGAGCTTAAGGTTTGAGGTTTAAATAAAAAGCGCGACTCATCTCAACGGCTTGGTCCTGTCTGCACAATTCGTTTTCCTGGTACCGATCACAGGACGTTATTCCCATATAGGCACCGCCTCGACGTTTATAGATACAACATTGAAATTCCATGATGTTAACAAACATTTATCCCGATATCGAAGTACAAAAAGGACTATTCCCAGTTGAAATAGTTTACAAATAAATCAAACATTTCTGCTAATAAATACAAATATCTGCCATTGGTTTAAGTACGCTGAAATTGTTCAGCGGGCCAAACGGAATGTGTCCGGGGGCCGCAGTTTGGACCACCCTGTCCTAATTTGTTCTAAGCCTACACAAAACTCGGACGTAACATTTGTATAAATTATAATACTGGATAAATCCAATTATTACATGTTAGAATTAAATTACCACATAATAGATAGAAAATGTACACATAGAAAGAATAGAGAAATAACGAATAAAAACTACGAACGGTAGACCGTAGACGCGTAGAGAGTGAGAAGGCAGCGGTCCGAGTTTTTTTTTATATTTCATTTTACTCACTAAACTATTCGTTGATTCAGAAAAACGCAAATATTATTACGCGGTTACATTACATTTGAACCCACGTACATTTGAACCCATGACAATTGCACCTGTATGCTATTGCACCTATGGAATTTTTTTTTGTTTCACGGATAATTAAACTCATACTAACCCTAACCCATGGGCTTTAGCACCCGCATATAGATTGAACCCGTGGATATACGCATGGGTTCAAATGTACGGTCACCTTATTACGCGATCATTGTCATAATCAAATGGGTACTCCCGAAGTATGTGAACAAAGATGGCGGACACCGGGACGTAGAATGTGTACCAGGTTAGGGCAAAGCGTGTATATAATACTACGGTTGGGCCATGATTTCAGGTACAAATACTACGGAAGTCACTTGACTAGTCCCGGAACTCATAATAGAACAAAAATGTGGACAATTTGGAATAAAATTGTGGCCTAACTCTAACCTGGTACACATACTACGTTCGGATGCCCGCCATCTTGGTGCACATACTTCTGGGGCGCCATCTACTAAGTGAACCCGATTCCATCCGTCAATGATGGAGAATTAAGTTTTATTATTCGATTCAGTGCTGTTATAAATATTTCATGTCAGCAGTTATGATTTCAAATTTGATTGCCATCAACGACGTCGGGAAAACGATAAAACTCGCAATAGATACTAAATAATATAAGAGCTATCCCACACGCTCTAAATTGCAAGAAATGAAAACTTTCTCGTATTGTCCGGTCACTATCGAAATTGAGGATGAAAACGTTTAATTGCGACACAATTTGCTTTTAGAGGTATTGTCGAGGCCGCACAAACTATCTCGACTAAATTTGAATATACGATAATAATTTAGTATATTATTCGTAAAATATTTTCAATTAAAAACATCCTCGACGTGTTATAAGCAATTCAAGTCAGCGCTAATTTAAATCTTTTCTTGTGGCTGTAATTTATTGCCGTGCGTACACGGCTGCCCTCGACTACTATAAAAATGAAGTACAGTAGTTGCAAAATGTTTTTAATCGGAACGTGGACCGCGGTGCTAGGATATGTGCGCTTATAAACTTAAAAAAAAACGATATTCGAAGGTCACGATATTCGAATTGGACATTGCTGATCCAAGCACTGCATTAAATTATTCCCAATGATACTACACGCGGTATTCAAGTTTTCAACCTTCCGTATGTTGGCAATCTGAAAAGATCCGACTATTTTTACGAGTGGCGTATTTGGCGAATGTTTCAGGACCCATTACATGGAAATTTCCGAATTCTGATTTCCCCACCCCTTTGAAAATCTTGGCTGTGCCACTAAAAGTGTGTATTGTAACGTGAGTCTGCTCGACCCTTTTTTATGACATTTTGTGCCGGGATAATATGCCAAATTTAGGTTAATCATGCTTAAGGGTGACCATACATTTGAACCCATGTACATTTGAACCCATGTGTATATCCACGGGTTCAATCTATATGCGGGTGCTAAAACCCATGGGTTAGGGTTAGTATGGGTTTTACTATCCGTGAAACAGAAAAAATTTCATAGGTGCAATAGCATACAGGTGCAATTGTCATGGGTTCAAATGTACGTGGTTTCAAATGTAATGGAACCGTGCTTAAGATAAGTATTTCGCAAGCCTTCATACACGGAAATTTAGGGAAATCCATCGTCTAAAAATCAGTCGATTTTTACGATCACAGATTTTTATTAAGATCCTCATTAGCTAAATCATTGAGCTGAAGTTACAAACTTTCCATTACTATATCAAATAAACCATGCATCGTGCTTCGAAACATTAAATTTTTACAGTGTATGGTCGTCACTTCACCCATAAATTCCCATGCATTCGACGACAAGAAATGCGTCGGAACAGAAGATCAGCCAAGCGTTTACTATCTGCAGCACAACAATGGTAAGACAATGGTCATTTTGATCCATTGTTAAGGTATCAATGCTGCACCTTTGATTGCCCTGCGTTTAATAAATAAATAAAAAAAAAAATAAAATTAAAAAAAATTTGATTGCCCTGCGTGGGAGATAATTTTGTCCGTCAGGATTGCTGCACTTCTCGTGTCGCCATACGATTTAGCTGTAGGGTGATTCATGTAATCGCTGGTCGGTTACGGCTTTCCCCACCATCAAGTCCATGCTTCCGAAAACAAACAACTACCTAATTCCATACCCGACATGGCGAGCGAGAGGCCGTGGTTCGCCATATGGCTGAGCCGTCCTATCGGCTTCCTCCCAGGATGATTATGTAAATCATATACTACTGGACGGTAGGCCGTGGTTCCATATTTTAGCTGTATTATTTGGCTTTACACTCCCTGGGATAAATATAAAAATTCCGATTAGATTGTGTCCTCATGATATAAATTTTTTTTTATCGCATATCGGTGGAGTTATACGATTTATTCATCACATTCGAGTGACAGAAAGGAGAAATGAACCCTCGCTGTAGCGAAATGATCAATAGTCACCAGACTAACAGAACACTTATGACGTAGTTTTAAAAATAATTCAATGTAGTGAACAGAGTCGTTTGAAATATTTTAATAATGATCAATTTTTTTTACCATTTTGGTGACTTTTTACTAAAAACTTCTCATGAGGCCTTTTTATGGAGCCACTGATATCTGAGGTAAAAAACTACTATTTCTAGAAAAAACAGAATCGTTCCCGTTCGACATCTCCTATCGTCATAATGCCATTTTTCAAGAAGTCACTAAAATCTATTATTAAGTAAAGATGGCGCACAACCTGAACCCCAACCTGGTACACATACTATGTTCAGGTTGTGCGCCATCTTGGTGTACATACTACGGCAGCACCGTAAAAAAACTACTTGTTTCTGGAAGTTTCGACGGAAATTTTTTTCCTTTAGCGAGGTTTCTTCAGGTCTCTCGCTCCGAACAAGGCCCTGCTCAAGCAGATTTAATTTAAATTAATCTACAGAGCTAATTGTTTCGGGAAGGACAGAATTCTTCCCAGTATGCCATCGCCTACCCGATTTGCTATGTACTCCGGAGAAGGGTAAAATGACATTTGAACCCGAGATGTGTGATACGATAAGTCTATTGACAATTAAGTCAACGCTTTAATCGCAAGGCCATCGCGCCCACTATCGAGGTGGCAGTAATGGCAAACACGTAAGATTCCGGATACTCAAGAAAATTAGCGTCCATGTACGGGGAAAAAAATTGTAACGGGCATGGGTTACGTGTACCACTCTTCAAAGACAAGGCGTGGTTACTATTTTGCCATATATCTCGGAGTAGCGGAAAGTTCTACGTCACATATGTCATGACGTCTTCGCTTTAACACGTTTCCCGATTCTCAAGATAACCAGAACAAGCTGTATTACAAAAACGACATCGTATAGCAATGGTGGTTTTGGCATTTTATCAATATTGACATCTCTAATTTTTATTATCTGTTTTCATTTTTACTCTTATAATGGTAGGATAGGATAAGTTTGTTTAGGTTACTCTAAGCTGTTATTGCCAACTATTAATCTCCGGTCCCGTTGTTTTTGATTTTATTTATCTTACTATAGGTAGGATGAGCTAGGTAGGAGTGCTATCCCGTTATTGCCGCACTAATTTCCTGAACCTTTCGCTTTCATCGAGTTTAGGTTATGTTAGCATATCGTCACGCTAATAACCGAATTGCGTAAGTCATTTTTGCCGATTTTGAGTTTTTTATAAAATAGGTATTTATGTAATGCTGCGCACCTGTCTGTTAACTCAGATTTTATTTTAAGAATTCCGAAACCCATAAAAATCAAGATTTAGTATGACATGCACATTTTTGCAATTATTTCGTCATAATGAGGTATTATTGTTACCGCATGACTATTGTGACGTCACAACGGCAAAATAAGCTCGTCGAAGTATTTTCGAGTTTTTGCATCTCGGATTCTAGCTTATCGCGTATTAATTTAAATTTATACTACAGTATAGGAAGGCGTGCACTTGTGATATTCACTGTCCGAGTCTAATTCACCTTAGTTGGCTTTTATATTGAATGCATTGCTGTTTTATTCTTTATATTTAATCATATTTCGGTGGGTGTGCAGAACGTGTTTTATTGATGAAATATATAATTTTAAACATAAAAAATAATGTAATTGAAACTGATTAGCCATTTTGGGGATTGGACATTGTAGATACTGGGAATTACATTCGTTTTTGGAAAGTTTAGTTTCCAGGACTGGTGCATATAGTGAAGTTGCAAAATTGCGTATGTCATAAGTCATAGACGCATTTCTGCCTAAGTCACAGTGCGCCATTATGACGTCACTTAACTGCGTCATACAAATTAACTTAAATCCGGCTACGATCGAAAAATTGAATCATGGCAAATTATTGACTCTCAATGGCATAACAATATCATAAGAAAGTTTTTTACGTTTTTCTCAAAACTGCTAAAAATGACTTACGCAATTCGGTTATTAGCGTGACGATATGTTCTGTTGAGCGGTAGTAAGAAGCAGAGAGAACGTTATATAAAGAATAAAACAGCAATGCATTCAATATAAAAGCCAACCAAGGTGAATTAGACTCGGACAGTGAATATCACAAGTGCACGCCTTCCTATACTGTAGTATAAATTTAAATTAATACGCGATAAGCTAGAATCCGAGATGCAAAAACTCGAAAATACTTCGACGAGCTTATTTTGCCGTTGTGACGTCACAATAGTCATGCGGTAACAATAATACCTCATTATGACGAAATAATTGCAAAAATGTGCATGTCATACTAAATCTTGATTTTTATGGGTTTCGGAATTCTTAAAATAAAATCTGAGTTAACAGACAGGTGCGCAGCATTACATAAATACCTATTTTATAAAAAACTCAAAATCGGCAAAAATGACTTACGCAATTCGGTTATTAGCGTGACGATATGCTAACATAACCTAAACTCGATGAAAGCGAAAGGTTCAGGAAATTAGTGCGGCAATAACGGGATAGCACTCCTACCTAGCTCATCCTACCTATAGTAAGATAAATAAAATCAAAAACAACGGGACCGGAGATTAATAGTTGGCAATAACAGCTTAGAGTAACCTAACACTTTCGATGCCAAGATCAGTTTTTTCAATTTTACCGTTCCGTGCCAAGGTGAAAACGAGAGAGTTCTCTCCTATTCATTCTCTCTCGTATTTAGTTTTTGATTCATCGGGAAAGGGGCGAACCCAGCGGTGTCATCAGTTATCGTTCATTCCGACACTTCAGTCGTAGGTGAAAGAACTCACCTACACACGCGTATCTTGTCGGAATTGCTCTCTCATGCTATTATAACATAAGTTGATGATAACTTGTCTTGATCTCTCATTGCGATAAAGATTCAATTCGAACATTTTATTCAGCAATCAGAATCATTTTATTATACGAAAATATCAAATTTGAACAAAGAAAACAAAATCGTTTACTAGCATAAAAATATATCCTTCATTCGCTATATATTCCAATAACATTAATAATGGCCAATTATTGTCACTCACAAGGATAACATATTGCAAAATAAACAAAGTAGTCACATTGCATATTCATACAACTGTAACTGTAGCAAAGTTAAAATCCAGGTGCGTTGGCGCCAATCGGACTCCGCACATATTTTTTATATTTCTATTTGCGATTCATCGGCCAAGCTAGATATGTTGATAGTTTAGTGCATGGTAGACGCTAACTTCACCAAACCATAATTCGAATGAGGCAACATATTGACTACGTCTGTGATTCCATAGCGTTTTTGACAAATTCCTCGATTGATGTATTATTTTATGCACCACCATACTGCACATTAATTTTTTATAATGAATTCCGATATGGAAGCTCGATAATAAATTTACTATGTTCGTATGTTTCAAGTACATATGTGTTACAGTTGTATGAATATGCAATGTGACTACTTTGTTTATTTTGCAATATGTTATCCTTGTGAGTGACAATAATTGGCCATTATTAATGTTATTGGAATATATAGCGAATGAAGGATATATTTTTATGCTAGTAAACGATTTTGTTTTCTTTGTTCGAATTTGATATTTTCGTATAATAAAATGATTCTGATTGCTGAATAAAATGTTCGAATTGAATCTTTATCGCAATGAGAGATCAAGACAAGTTATCTCCAACTTATGTTATAATAGCATGAGAGAGCAATTCCGACAAGATACGCATGTGTAGGTGAGTTCTTTCACCTACGACTGATGTGTCGGATAATACCGAAACATGCGTAATACATTTCAGGTGCGTTTGTATCTTAGTATTGCTCCTGAGTTTTCGTCGGGCGCTTCCAGATTTGGTGGGTTCAGTCAGTAAACGATGAAATTCGAAGTCTTTACTTGCCTCGGCAAACATTTCATTCAATCTGGTATTTATAGCGAGCAAATACTTATTTGTGTGGATATTTGAACTAATATTGGCGTGCAAATGAAGTATTTCCAAATGCAATTTCAATATTCATTATACGCATCCGGTGTCTCTAAGTTGACATAATAAAAAGGTTTAAAGCTTCATCGAAATTCGTCAGTTGATCTGTCAAGAACACGATTTTCCGAAATTGTCATCTCACGCAATTTGCTACGCAAGTCTTCTCGACTGCACGTAGTCCCGTCTTCGTGGCGCCAGACACGTGATCGCTATTGCGTAGCTACGTAATCAGTACGCCATGGCTGCTTATTGAACTTGTTCATCCGACACAAAGTCGTAGGATTGCATATTTTGCTATAATTATGGTTATACAATAGCTACGGAAGTAATTCAATATGAGCTGAAAGCATACGAGGGGCTCTGTGTTATTGGTAATATATTTCCCACTAAATTACTATATCATGGATCATATCTCACTGACAAGTAGAAAAATATATGTTCCGAATAATATCAATTTCTCACTTTATTATTTCAAAATGTAACATTTCACCTCTCAGGACGATAAAATTTGCTTTCGTTGCAGATGTCCGTCAATCCGTTACCCAAAAATGATAAAAAATTAAAAAAACGTTCAAAAATACCAACATTTTGAATCATTTCATCGTCCTGCCAATAAGACGACGATCATGCATATAAAAATATTCGAATTATTTCCCGGTTTAGTAATGTTTTTCTACATCTTCGTAACATGATTGATAATATTATCATCTCTCCTCACACCTTTCAATCATTTCACCGTAAAAAGTTGAAACCGTGTGTTGGCGTCAGTCGGTCTCGTACAAATTTTTGATGATAATTTGCGGCTAATATGTACCTCGGCCATGCTAAATAAGTTGATAATTTACTTCATGGCAGACCCTCCTTCCATCTTGGTATTTCTTGAATGACGCGATTGGCTGACGACGTCATTCTTTCCCCCCAACTTGACAACAAGAGAGAGAGAGAGAAGAAAAAAGACGGCAAATACCTGAACTCGACCTTCTTCTATCTATTAAACTTTTTCCTTTTCGAATGACGTATATATACGTCATTTTGCATTGATGGCACGGAACGGTTGGCGCCAAATGACGTATATATACGTCCTTGGCATCGAAAGTGTTAACACTTTCGATGCCAAGATCGGTTTTTTCAATTTTACCGTTCCGTGCCGAGGTGAAAACGAGAGAGTTCTCTCCTATTCATTCTCTCTCGTATTTAGTTTTTGATTCATCGGGAAAGGGGCGAACCCAGCGGTGTCATCAGTTATCGTTCATTCCGACACTTCAGTCGTAGGTGAAAGAACTCACCTACACACGCGTATCTTGTCGGAATTGCTCTCTCATGCTATTATAACATAAGTTGATGATAACTTGTCTTGATCTCTCATTGCGATAAAGATTCAATTCGAACATTTTATTCAGCAATCAGAATCATTTTATTATACGAAAATATCAAATTTGAACAAAGAAAACAAAATCGTTTACTAGCATAAAAATATATCCTTCATTCGCTATATATTCCAATAACATTAATAATGGCCAATTATTGTCACTCACAAGGATAACATATTGCAAAATAAACAAAGTAGTCACATTGCATATTCATACAACTGTAACTGTAGCAAAGTTAAAATCCAGGTGCGTTGGCGCCAATCGGACTCCGCACATATTTTTTATATTTCTATTTGCGATTCATCGGCCAAGCTAGATATGTTGATAGTTTAGTGCATGGTAGACGCTAACTTCACCAAACCATAATTCGAATGAGGCAACATATTGACTACGTCTGTGATTCCATAGCGTTTTTGACAAATTCCTCGATTGATGTATTATTTTATGCACCACCATACTGCACATTAATTTTTTATAATGAATTCCGATATGGAAGCTCGATAATAAATTTACTATGTTCGTATGTTTCAAGTACATATGTGTTACAGTTGTATGAATATGCAATGTGACTACTTTGTTTATTTTGCAATATGTTATCCTTGTGAGTGACAATAATTGGCCATTATTAATGTTATTGGAATATATAGCGAATGAAGGATATATTTTTATGCTAGTAAACGATTTTGTTTTCTTTGTTCGAATTTGATATTTTCGTATAATAAAATGATTCTGATTGCTGAATAAAATGTTCGAATTGAATCTTTATCGCAATGAGAGATCAAGACAAGTTATCTCCAACTTATGTTATAATAGCATGAGAGAGCAATTCCGACAAGATACGCATGTGTAGGTGAGTTCTTTCACCTACGACTGATGTGTCGGATAATACCGAAACATGCGTAATACATTTCAGGTGCGTTTGTATCTTAGTATTGCTCCTGAGTTTTCGTCGGGCGCTTCCAGATTTGGTGGGTTCAGTCAGTAAACGATGAAATTCGAAGTCTTTACTTGCCTCGGCAAACATTTCATTCAATCTGGTATTTATAGCGAGCAAATACTTATTTGTGTGGATATTTGAACTAATATTGGCGTGCAAATGAAGTATTTCCAAATGCAATTTCAATATTCATTATACGCATCCGGTGTCTCTAAGTTGACATAATAAAAAGGTTTAAAGCTTCATCGAAATTCGTCAGTTGATCTGTCAAGAACACGATTTTCCGAAATTGTCATCTCACGCAATTTGCTACGCAAGTCTTCTCGACTGCACGTAGTCCCGTCTTCGTGGCGCCAGACACGTGATCGCTATTGCGTAGCTACGTAATCAGTACGCCATGGCTGCTTATTGAACTTGTTCATCCGACACAAAGTCGTAGGATTGCATATTTTGCTATAATTATGGTTATACAATAGCTACGGAAGTAATTCAATATGAGCTGAAAGCATACGAGGGGCTCTGTGTTATTGGTAATATATTTCCCACTGAATTACTATATCATGGATCATATCTCACTGACAAGTAGAAAAAATATGTTCCGAATAATATCAATTTCTCACTTTATTATTTCAAAATGTAACATTTCACCTCTCAGGACGATAAAATTTGCTTTCGTTGCAGATGTCCGTCAATCCGTTACCCAGAAATGATAAAAAATTAAAAAAACGTTCAAAAATACCAACATTTTGAATCATTTCATCGTCCTGCCAATAAGACGACGATCATGCATATAAAAATATTCGAATTATTTCCCGGTTTAGTAATGTTTTTCTACATCTTCGTAACATGATTGATAATATTATCATCTCTCCTCACACCTTTCAATCATTTCACCGTAAAAAGTTGAAACCGTGTGTTGGCGTCAGTCGGTCTCGTACAAATTTTTGATGATAATTTGCGGCTAATATGTACCTCGGCCATGCTAAATAAGTTGATAATTTACTTCATGGCAGACCCTCCTTCCATCTTGGTATTTCTTGAATGACGCGATTGGCTGACGACGTCATTCTTTCCACCCAACTTGACAACAAGAGAGAGAGAGAGAAGAAAAAAGACGGCAAATACCTGAACTCGACTTTCTTCTATCTATTAAACTTTTTCCTTTTCGAATGACGTATATATACGTCATTTTGCATTGATGGCACGGAACGGTTGGCGCCAAATGACGTATATATACGTCCTTGGCATCGAAAGTGCTAACACTTTCGATGCCAAGATCAGTTTTTTCAATTTTACCGTTCCGTGCCAAGGTGAAAACGAGAGAGTTCTCTCCTATTCATTCTCTCTCGTATTTAGTTTTTGATTCATCGGGAAAGGGGCGAACCCAGCGGTGTCATCAGTTATCGTTCATTCCGACACTTCAGTCGTAGGTGAAAGAACTCACCTACACACGCGTATCTTGTCGGAATTGCTCTCTCATGCTATTATAACATAAGTTGATGATAACTTGTCTTGATCTCTCATTGCGATAAAGATTCAATTCGAACATTTTATTCAGCAATCAGAATCATTTTATTATACGAAAATATCAAATTTGAACAAAGAAAACAAAATCGTTTACTAGCATAAAAATATATCCTTCATTCGCTATATATTCCAATAACATTAATAATGGCCAATTATTGTCACTCACAAGGATAACATATTGCAAAATAAACAAAGTAGTCACATTGCATATTCATACAACTGTAACTGTAGCAAAGTTAAAATCCAGGTGCGTTGGCGCCAATCGGACTCCGCACATATTTTTTATATTTCTATTTGCGATTCATCGGCCAAGCTAGATATGTTGATAGTTTAGTGCATGGTAGACGCTAACTTCACCAAACCATAATTCGAATGAGGCAACATATTGACTACGTCTGTGATTCCATAGCGTTTTTGACAAATTCCTCGATTGATGTATTATTTTATGCACCACCATACTGCACATTAATTTTTTATAATGAATTCCGATATGGAAGCTCGATAATAAATTTACTATGTTCGTATGTTTCAAGTACATATGTGTTACAGTTGTATGAATATGCAATGTGACTACTTTGTTTATTTTGCAATATGTTATCCTTGTGAGTGACAATAATTGGCCATTATTAATGTTATTGGAATATATAGCGAATGAAGGATATATTTTTATGCTAGTAAACGATTTTGTTTTCTTTGTTCAAATTTGATATTTTCGTATAATAAAATGATTCTGATTGCTGAATAAAATGTTCGAATTGAATCTTTATCGCAATGAGAGATCAAGACAAGTTATCATCAACTTATGTTATAATAGCATGAGAGAGCAATTCCGACAAGATACGCATGTGTAGGTGAGTTCTTTCACCTACGACTGATGTGTCGGATAATACCGAAACATGCGTAATACATTTCAGGTGCGTTTGTATCTTAGTATTGCTCCTGAGTTTTCGTCGGGCGCTTCCAGATTTGGTGGGTTCAGTCAGTAAACGATGAAATTCGAAGTCTTTACTTGCCTCGGCAAACATTTCATTCAATCTGGTATTTATAGCGAGCAAATACTTATTTGTGTGGATATTTGAACTAATATTGGCGTGCAAATGAAGTATTTCCAAATGCAATTTCAATATTCATTATACGCATCCGGTGTCTCTAAGTTGACATAATAAAAAGGTTTAAAGCTTCATCGAAATTCGTCAGTTGATCTGTCAAGAACACGATTTTCCGAAATTGTCATCTCACGCAATTTGCTACGCAAGTCTTCTCGACTGCACGTAGTCCCGTCTTCGTGGCGCCAGACACGTGATCGCTATTGCGTAGCTACGTAATCAGTACGCCATGGCTGCTTATTGAACTTGTTCATCCGACACAAAGTCGTAGGATTGCATATTTTGCTATAATTATGGTTATACAATAGCTACGGAAGTAATTCAATATGAGCTGAAAGCATACGAGGGGCTCTGTGTTATTGGTAATATATTTCCCACTGAATTACTATATCATGGATCATATCTCACTGACAAGTAGAAAAAAATATGTTCCGAATAATATCAATTTCTCACTTTATTATTTCAAAATGTAACATTTCACCTCTCAGGACGATAAAATTTGCTTTCGTTGCAGATGTCCGTCAATCCGTTACCCAGAAATGATAAAAAATTAAAAAAACGTTCAAAAATACCAACATTTTGAATCATTTCATCGTCCTGCCAATAAGACGACGATCATGCATATAAAAATATTCGAATTATTTCCCGGTTTAGTAATGTTTTTCTACATCTTCGTAACATGATTGATAATATTATCATCTCTCCTCACACCTTTCAATCATTTCACCGTAAAAAGTTGAAACCGTGTGTTGGCGTCAGTCGGTCTCGTACAAATTTTTGATGATAATTTGCGGCTAATATGTACCTCGGCCATGCTAAATAAGTTGATAATTTACTTCATGGCAGACCCTCCTTCCATCTTGGTATTTCTTGAATGACGCGATTGGCTGACGACGTCATTCTTTCCACCCAACTTGACAACAAGAGAGAGAGAGAGAAGAAAAAAGACGGCAAATACCTGAACTCGACTTTCTTCTATCTATTAAACTTTTTCCTTTTCGAATGACGTATATATACGTCATTTTGCATTGATGGCACGGAACGGTTGGCGCCAAATGACGTATATATACGTCCTTGGCATCGAAAGTGCTAAACAAACTTATCCTATCCTACCATTATAAGAGTAAAAATGAAAATTAGAGTTGTCAATATTGATAAAATGCCAAAACCACCATTGCTATACGATGTCGTTTTTGTAATACAGCTTGTTCTGGTTATCTTGAGAATCGGGAAACGTGTTAAAGCGAGCTTTTTTGAATATAAATTAGAAACGTCAGCAAATTAAATCGATTTGCTAACACCGGTTGGGCTTTATTTATCATCGACTCTAATTGGTGAAACTTTGTCAGTTGTTTTAAATTCATAAGCAACGAAAAGCCACCAGTGAGGATCGAACTCACGACCCCTGGTTTACAAGACCAGTGCTCTAACCACTGAGCTATGGCGGCCACCTCCAAGAAAGGCTATAATGCAACTTATCACTTCATAAAGTAATAGCTGGGTTGTTTCATCTTTTTGTTTTGAGCCGACGTCAATTAGTAATCTGAGCTACGATGGCAATTTATTAGTTGATGCCATTCTTCATCTTAGTGTTTGACCGGTTTGCCTATCGTAGTTATATGGCAAACCAAGCATCTTGTCCAGATAAGATGCGAGAATAGTAGCCAGATAGTTGTTTGCGACATATTAAAAGAATTTAATATAAAATCTATATTAGATTAGATGACACATTAAATTTCACGGGCGCAATACACCGTAATGAAGATGGATAAGTGGAAGAGCTTGAAATGTAAACAAACAGTCTGTGATATGGACTCTGAGGTCCTATAAAGACATGCTTCCTGGAGGTCCAACAACAGTCTGTTTAACGCGATCCTCTGTTAAAGAACAAAAGATTAAAACAGGAGCGAAAGATCATGGACTGATTTTACTAAAAATGACTCCTAACGTAGAAATATTGAAAATTATATTGGCGCAAACGAATGCTTATTTGCGTCGACCGGGAATCGAACCCGGAACTATTGCTTGGAAGGCAACAATGCTAACCGTTACACCATCGACGCCGACGGGGAATTTGTTGCACTTAACCGACATATACAAGCGTTTCAGTCTGACGGATCTTGACCTACTAATTGTAGAAAACATGGTAAATAGTTAAGTTAACAGGAAACAATTTTTGGCTTTGTTAATTCGATAATGTTTGTCGATGGTGTAACTGTTAGCATTGTTGCCTTCCAAGCAATAGTTCCGGGTTCGACTCCATGTTGACGCATATGTTCATTCCTATTTTGTGTCATTTTCCTTCAAGTGGTCCATTGGCTTTCGCTCTTGCTTTTACTTCGTTTGTACGCAAACGTGTAACATCTATTTCTTGACTACAAATCAAATCTTTATAGACCACAGTGTCCATATTCCCGAAAGTTTGTTTGTTTGCAGTCCAGACAATCCACCCTATGTTCTCTGCCAGCTAGCGTTTGTTGTAATTGATGAGGTTTTTTTAATCATTAGCTAACGTCGCGTCGATGGTTTAACGGTTAGCATTTTTGTCCAAGTATTATGTCAGGGTTCGATTCCCGGTCGACGCAGATGTGCGTTATGTGTGCAAACGCGTTATTCTTTGTTGACTACGAATCAAGTCTTGTCCATATTTTCTAATGATTGTTTGTTTACATTCCAGGATATTTACCCTATTTATTACCGAAACCAGTTTCAAATTAGCTGGCATATCCCTCTCAACCAGATAGCTATTTTGCTATTCTCTTGTCATCAGCTGTTATCTTGTCTCAGCTGTTATTCTATTATAACTTTAGAATTTACCGTTCACGGCAGCGGCCGCCACAGCTCAGTGGTATCGTAACTAGTCGAACTATAATTTGTGAATGTTTATACACGATAACGTCGGCGTCGATGGTGTAACGGTTAGCCTTGTTGCCTTCCAAGCAATACTACGTTCCGGTGTCCGCCATCTTGGTTCACATACTTCGGGAGTACCTTTGTTTGTTTACATTCCCGGTTTACTCCCGGTCGACGCAGAGAATAAAATCGACTACAAAAAAAAGACATTCTTTAGTTTAGATTATCGATATATTTGTTCGAGCTTGCGCTAATTCACGTGGGTGTATTATCATATTTTCGCGTTTTTAGATGTTTATAGTCATGCCGTAATTTTTTTCCCGCTTTTCCCTATACAGGGAGTCCTCGACTTACGACGTTGTTCCGTTTTCGAAACGCGTTGTAACCCGAATTTCAGTGTAAGTCGGGACAACCAAAATGGCGTACAGTATCACTGAAACTGTGTATCATGTGACTGAAGCTTAGTAATTATTCGTTCATAATCGTAATAGTTCGAAATTGTCCACGTCGTTTATGATGTAAATAACAAAAACCAATGAGCTCAAAGCACTGATTTTCTTGATCACAATGAGCCAGTTTAGGGGCTTAGATATTACAGTACAGTAATATCTTTTATATTTTTAGGAAGTGCGTTCGTAACCTCGAAACAGCGTTATGGAGTGCGCGTTCGTAACCTCGAAACAGCGTAAGTCGCGACCATCGTAACCCGAGGACTCCCTGTATATTTATACGATAATCTGCTTTCCATATCATGCCCTGATGAAGGTTTTATGAATAGAAATTAGAAACGTCGGCAAATTAAATGGTTTTGCTAACACCGGTTGGGCTTTATTTATCATCGACTCTAATTGGTGAATGTTTGTCAGTTGTTTAAAATTCATAAACAACAAAAAGCCACCAGTGAGGATCGAACTTACGACCCCTGGTTTACAAGACCAGTGCTCTAACCACTGAGCTATGGCGGCCACTTCCAAGAGAGACTATAATGCAACTTATTACTTCATATAGTGATAGCTGGGTTGTTTCATCTTTTTGTTTTGAGCCGACGTCAATTAGTAACCTGAGCTACGATGGCAATTTATTAGTTGATGCCATTCTTCATCTTAGTGTTTGACCGGCTTGCCTATCGTAGTTATATGGCAAACCAAGCATCTTGTCCAGATAAGATGCGAGAATAGTAGCCAGATAGTTATTTGCGGCATATTAAAAGAATTTGATATAAAATCTATATTAGATTAGATGACACATGAAATTTCACGGGCGCAATACACCGTAATGAAGATGGATAAGTGGAAGAGCCTGAAATGTAAACAGACAGTCTGTGATATGGACTCTGAGGTCCTATAAAGACATGCTCCCTGGAGGTCCAACAACAGTCTGTTTAACGCGATCATCTGTTAAAGAACGAAAGATTGAAACAGGAGCGAAAGATCATGGTCTGATTTCACTAAAATGACTCCTAACGTAGAAATATTGAAAATTATATTGGCGCAAACGAATGCTTATTTGCGTCGACCGGGAGTCGAACTCGGAACTATTGCTTGGAAGGCAACAATGCTAACCGTTACACCATCGACGCCGACGGGGAATTTGTTGCACTTAACCGACATATACAAGCGTTTCAGTCTGACGGATCTTGACTTACTAATTGTAGAAAACATGGTAAATAGTTAAGTTAACATGAAACAATTTTTTGGCTTTGTTGATTCGATAATGTTTGTCGATGGTGTGACTGTTAGCATTGTTGCCCTCCAAGCAATAGTTCCGGGTTCGACTCCATGCTGACGCATATGTTCATTCCTATTTTGTGTCATTTTCCTTCAAGTGGTCCATTGGCTTTCGCTCTTGCTTTTACTTCGTTTGTATGCAAACGTGTAACATCTATTTCTTGACTACAAATAAAATCTTTATAGACCACAGTGTCCATATTCCCGAAAGTTTGTTTGTTTGCAGTCCAGACAATCCACCCTAAAGATGTCAAATTTGTGTCCTTGAACTCGTTATAGAACTAAAATTAAGAAAATTGGAATAAAATTATGGCCCAACCCTAACCTGGTACACATACTACGTTCTGGTGTCCGCCATCTTGGTTCACATACTTCGGGAGTACCTTTGTTTGTTTACATTCCCGGTTTACTCCCGGTCGACGCAGAGAATAAAATCGACTACAAAAAAAAGACATTCTTTAGTTTAGATAATCGCCATATTTGTTTGAGCTTGCGCTAATTCACGTGGGTGTATTATCATATTTTCGCGTTTTTAGATGTTTAGAGTCATGCCGTAATTTTTTCTCCCTCTTTCCGCTATACAGGGAGTCCTCGACTTACGACGTTGATCCGTTTTCGAAACGCGTTGTAACCCGAATTTCAGTGTAAGTCGGGACAACCAAAATGGCGTACAGTATCACTGAAACTGTGTGTCATGTGACTGAAGCTTAGTGATCATTCGTTCATAATCGTAATAGTTCGCAATTGTCCACGTCGTTTACGATGTAAATAACAAAAACCAATGAGCCCAAAGCACTGATATTCTTGACCACAATGAGCCAGTTTAGGGGCTTAGATATTACAGTACAGTAATATCTTTTATATTTTTAGGAAGTGCGTTCGTAACCTCGAAACAGCGTTATGGAGTGCGCGTTCGTAACCTCGAAACAGCTTAAGTCGCGACCATCGTAACCCGAGGACTCCCTATATATTTATACGATAATCTGCTTTCCATATCATGCCCTGATGAAGCTTATATGGATATAAATTAGAAACGTCGGCAAATTGAATCGTTTTGCTCACACCGGTTGGGCTTTATTAATCATCGACTCTAATTGGTGAAAGTTTGTCAGTTGTTTTAAATTCATAAGCAACGAAAAGCCACCAGTGAGGATCGAACTCACGACCCCTGGTTTACAAGACCAGTGCTCTAACCACTGAGCTATGGCGGCCACTTCCAAAAAGGCTATAATGCAACTTATCACTTCATAAAGTAATAGCTGGGTTGTTTCATCTTTTTGTTTTGAGCCGACGTCAATTAGTAATCTGAGCTACGATGGCAATTTATTAGTTGATGCCATTCTTCATCTTAGTGTTTGACCGGTTTGCCTATCGTAGTTATATGGCAAACCAAGCATCTTGTCCAGATAAGATACGAGAATAGTAGCCAGATAGTTATTTGCGACATATTAAAAGAATTTAATATAAAATCTATATTAGATTAGATGACACATGAAATTTCACGGGCGCAATACACCGTAATGAAGATGGATAAGCGGAAGAGCCTGAAATGTAAACAGACAGTCTGTGATATGGACTCTGAGGTCCTATAAAGACATGCTTCCTGGAGGTCCAAGAACAGTCTGTTTAACGCGATCATCTGTTAAAGAACGAAAGATTGAAACAGGAGCGAAAGATCATGGACTGATTTCACTAAAAATGACTCCTAACGCAGAAATATTGAAAATTATATTGGCGCAATCGAATGCTTATTTGCGTCGACCGGGAGTCGAACCCGGAACTATTGCTTGGAAGGCAACAATGCTAACCGTTACACCATCGACGCCGACGGGGAATTTGTTGCACTTAACCTACATATACAATCGTTTCAGTCTGACGGATCTCGACCTACTAATTGTAGAAAACATGGTAAATAGTTAAGTTAACAGGAAACAATTTTTTGACTTTGTTAATTCGATAATGTTTGTCGATGGTGCAACTGTTAGCATTGTTGCCTTCCAAGCAATAGGTCCGGGTTCGACTCCATGTTGACGCATATGTTCATTCCTATTTTGTGTCATTTTCCTTCAAATGGTCCATTGGCTTTCGCTCTTGCTTTTACTTCGTTTGTATGCAAACGTGTAACATCTATTTCTTGACTACAAATCAAATCTTTATAGACCACAGTGTCCATATTCCCGAAAGTTTGTTTGTTTGCAGTCCAGACAATCCACCCTATGTTCTCTGCCAGCTAGCGTTTGTTGTAATTGATGAGGTTTTTTTTAATCACTAGCTAACGTCGCGTCGATAGTTTAACGGTTAGCATTTTTGTCCAAGTATTATGTCAGGGTTCGACTCCCGGTCGACGCAGATGTGCGTTATGTGTGCAAACGCGTTATTCTTTGTTGACTACGAATCAAGCCTTGTCCATATTTTCGAATGATTGTTTGTTTACATTCCAGGCTATTTACCCTATTTATTACCGAAACCAGTTACAAATTAGCTGGCATATCCCTCTCAACCAGATAGCTATTTTGCTATTCTCTTGCCATCAGCTGTTATCTTGTCTCAGCTGTTATTCTATCATAACTTCAAAATTTAACGTTCACGGCAGCGGCCGCCACAGCTCAGTGGTATCGTAACTAGTCGAACTATAATTTGTGAATGTTTATCAACGATAACGTCGGCGTCGATGGTGCAACTGTTAGCATTGTTGCCTTCCAAGCAATAGTTCCGGGTTCGACTCCATGTTGACGCATATGTTCATTCCTATTTTGTGTCATTTTCCTTCAAATGGTCCATTGGCTTTCGCTCTTGCTTTTACTTCGTTTGTATGCAAACGTGTAACATCTATTTCTTGACTACAAATCAAATCTTTATAGACCACAGTGTCCATATTCCCGAAAGTTTGTTTGTTTGCAGTCCAGACAATCCACCCTATGTTCTCTGCCAGCTAGCGTTTGTTGTAATTGATGAGTTTTTTTTTAATCATTAGCTAACGTCGCGTCGATAGTTTAACGGTTAGCATTTTTGTCCAAGTATTATGTCAGGGTTCGACTCCCGGTCGACGCAGATGTGCGTTATGTGTGCAAACGCGTTATTCTTTGTTGACTACGAATCAAGCCTTGTCCATATTTTCGAATGATTGTTTGTTTACATTCCAGGCTATTTACCCTATTTATTACCGAAACCAGTTACAAATTAGCTGGCATATCCCTCTCAACCAGATAGCTATTTTGCTATTCTCTTGCCATCAGCTGTTATCTTGTCTCAGCTGTTATTCTATCATAACTTTAAAATTTAACGTTCACGGCAGCGGCCGCCACAGCTCAGTGGTATCGTAACTAGTCGAACTATAATTTGTGAATGTTTATCAACGATAACGTCGGCGTCGATGGTGTAACGGTTAGCATTGTTGCCTTCCAAGCAATACTACGTTCCGGTGTCCGCCATCTTGGTTCACATACTTCGGGAGTACCTTTGTTTGTTTACATTCCCGGTTTACTCCCGGTCGACGCAGAGAATAAAATCGACTACAAAAAAAAAGACATTCTTTAGTTTAGATCAGGGGTGGCCAACCTTTCACATACCATGCGCCACGTTTTAAACATAATGTTTCAGATGCGCCGTAAATCTCTTGTATACCCACGCCTAATGTCCGCTTCTTGTTGAAATTATATAAATTTATAATACACACACATATATGTAGTTTTTACAATTTACAACTTCACATGAATACATTAAGCAAGGAAGTATAATAAATAAAACTAATCAATTTTATTTAAGTACCGCCTTTATGAGACTTTTGCTGCTGTTTTACTTTCGCCAGTTTTTTCATTCTTGGAGTTAAGTTTGTTACTGAGAGGAGCAGTGCATTCTTCAAATTTAAATCTGTAAGTCTTGACCTCGCTTTGCTTTTAATTAGTTTCATGGCAGAAAATGTTTGTTCACATCTATATGTCGTTCCGAAACGACATATAAAACCCTGGGCAAATTTTCTCAGTTCTTTAGTATCAATATCTACACTACTCTACCCTCGATTCTAATTGGCCTTTGCAAATCAGCTGTTTGGCCTAGCGTCGCGTAATTTTACTTCAAGCTTCTTCGAGATTAGTACTTGCGTCACAGCAAGCGAATTTTACGCTTCGCTTTTGTTGACAACGGTCATTTGAAGTTTGGATGAAAAAGGTGGTATTTAGGGGTCATTTTCAGCATGTTGTGGGTTGATTTATAATAAATTTTTTAGGTTTGGGCAATTCAACTGGTTGTTCAATGGTTATTGGGAGATATTTGGGAAGTCTGGGCAATGGAAAATCGATGTTTCAAGCTGATAAATGACGATTTTCTATTTTTCCAAAAGTTTTGAACTTTTACTTCAGTAGGGAAAAAATAGTAAATTTTACTAATTTTTTGTAAAAGTCTAAAATGAATGTCATAAAGTCCGTCCAAAAGCTAACGTCGATAATCGCCTGTTGTTTCTAATTCCAACAAGCCGTAAGTGGGCGACGTGGAGTAAGGAGAATAGATATAAGTACAATCAAAAGTCACCATGTAAATCGCAAAAAAACGGCTTGGCGTGGAGAAGCCAAGTGCCATTAACAATTTTGGCATGAAAAGGGTTAAAGATGCAATGCGCCACCTCTAATCATGCAATGCGCCACGTTTGGCGCATGCGCCATAAGTTGGCCACCCCTGGTTTAGATAATCGCCATACTTGTTTGAGCTTGCGCTATTTCACGTGGGTGTATTATCATATTTTCGCGTTTTTTTATGTTTAGATTCATGCCGTAATTTTTTCTCCCTCTTTTCCCTATACAGGTAGTTCTCGACTTACGACGTTGTCCGTTTTCGAAACGCGTTGTAACCCGAATTTCAGTGTATGTCGGGACAACCAAAATGGCGTACAGTATCACTGGAACTGTGTATCAGGTGACTGAAGCTTAGTGATTATTCGTTCATAATCGTAATAGTTCGCAATTGTCCACGTCGTTTACGATGTAAATAACAAAAACCAATGAGCCCAAAGCACTGATATTCTTGATCACAATGAGCCAGTTTAAGGCTTAGATATTACAGTACAGTAATATATTTTATATTTTTAGGAAGTGCGTTCGTAACATCGAAACAGCGTTATGGAGTGCGCGTTCGTAACCTCGAAACAGCTTAAGTCGCGACCATCGTAACCCGAGGACTCCCTGTATATTTATACGATAATCTGCTTTCCATATCATGCCCTGATGAAGCTTTTATGAATATAAATTAGAAACGTCGGCAAATTAAATCGTTTTGCTAACACCGGTTGGGCTTTATTTATCATCGACTCTAATTGGTGAAAGTTTGTCAGTTGTTTCAAATTCATAAGCAACGAAAAGCCACCAGTGAGGATCGAACTCACGACCCCTGGTTTACAAGACCAGTGCTCCAACCACTGAGCTATGGCGGCCACTTCCAAGCAAGGCTATAATGCAACTTATCACTTCACAAAGTAATAGCTGGGTTGTTTCATCTTTTTGTTTTGAGCCGACGTCAATTAGTAATCTGAGCTACGATGGCAATTTATTAGTTGATGCCATTCTTCATCTTAGTGTTTGACTGGTTTGCCTATCGTAGTTATATGGCAAACAAAGTATCTTGTCCAGATAAGATACGAGAATAGTAGCCAGATAGTTATTTGCGACATATTAAAAGAATTTAATATAAAATCTATATTAGATTAGATGACACATGAAATTTCACGGGCGCAATACACCGTAATGAAGATGGATAAGTGGAAGAGCCTGAAATGTAAACAGACAGTCTGTGATATGGACTCTGAGGTCCTATAAAGACATGCTTCCTGGAGGTCCAACAAGAGTCTGTTTAACGCGATCATCTGTTAAAGAACGAAAGATTGAAACAGGAGCGAAAGATCATGGACTGATTTCACTAAAAATGACTCCTAACGCAGAAATATTAAAAACTATATTGGCGCAAACGAATGCTTATTTGCTTCGATCGGGAGTCGAACCCGGAACTATCGCTTGGAAGGCAACAATGCTAACCGTTACAACATCGACGCCGACGGGGAATTTGTTGCACTTAACCGACATATACAATCGTTTCAGTCTGACGGATCTCGACCTACTAATTGTAGAAAACATGGTAAATAGTTAAGTTAACAGGAAACAATTTTTTGACTTTGTTAATTCGATAATGTTTGTCGATGGTGTAACTGTTAGCATTGTTGCCTTCCAAGCAATAGTTCCGGGTTCGACTCCATGTTGACGCATATGTTCATTCCTATTTTGTGTCATTTTCCTTCAAATGGTCCATTGGCTTTCGCTCTTGCTTTTACTTCGTTTGTATGCAAACGTGTAACATCTATTTCTTGACTACAAATCAAATCTTTATAGACCACAGTGTCCATATTCCCGAAAGTTTGTTTGTTTGCAGTCCAGACAATCCACCCTATGTTCTCTGCCAGCTAGCGTTTGTTGTAATTGATGAGGTTTTTTTAATCATTAGCTAACGTCGCGTCGATGGTTTAACGGTTAGCATTTTTGTCCAAGTATTATGTCAGGGTTCGATTCCCGGTCGACGCAGATGTGCGTTATGTGTGCAAACGCGTTATTCTTTGTTGACTACGAATCAAGTCTTGTCCATATTTTCTAATGATTGTTTGTTTACATTCCAGGATATTTACCCTATTTATTACCGAAACCAGTTTCAAATTAGCTGGCATATCCCTCTCAACCAGATAGCTATTTTGCTATTCTCTTGTCATCAGCTGTTATCTTGTCTCAGCTGTTATTCTATTATAACTTTAGAATTTACCGGCAGCGGCCGCCACAGCTCAGTGGTATCGTAACTAGTCGAACTATAATTTGTGAATGTTTATACACGATAACGTCGGCGTCGATGGTGTAACGGTTAGCCTTGTTGCCTTCCAAGCAATACTATGTTCCGGTGTCCGCCATCTTGGTTCACATACTTCGGGAGTACCTTTGTTTGTTTACATTACCGATTTACTCCCGGTCGATGCAGAGAATAAAATCGACTACAAAAAAAGTCATTCTTTAGTTTTGATAATCGCCATATTTGTTTGAGCTTGCGCTAATTCACGTGGGTGTATTATCATATTTTCGCGTTTTTAGATTTTAGATTCATGCCGTAATTTTTTATCCCTCTTTTCCCTATACAGGGAGTCCTCGACTTACGACGTTGTTCCGTTTTCGAAACGCGTTGTAACCCGAATTTCAGTGTAAGTCGGGACAACCAAAATGGCGTACAGTATCACTGAAACTGTGTATCACGTGACTGAAGCTTAGTGAATATTTGTTCATAATCGTAATAGTTCGCAATTGTCCACGTCGTTTACGATGTAAATACCAAAAACCAATGAGCCCATGAAATGTAAACAAACAGTCTGTGATATGGACTCTGAGGTCCTATAAAGACATGCTTCCTGGAGGTCCAACAACAGTCTGTTTAACGCGATCATCTGTTAAAGAACGAAAGATTGAAACAGGAGCGAAAGATCATGGACTGATTTCACTAAAAATGACTCCTAACGCAGCAATATTTAAAATTATATTGGCGCAATCGAATGCCCAATTGCGTCGACCGGGAGTCGAACCCGGAACTATTGCTTGGAAGGCAACAATGCTAACCGTTACACCATCGACGCCGACGGGGAATTTGTTGCACTTAACCGACATATACAATCGTTTCAGTCTGACGGAACTTGACCTACTTGAAACCGCCTCGCATTTGTTTTCGTTTATTTCACACTTGACTGATTTTGTGATTTGCGTTTTCTGTGATTGCAACATAACCTCACACATTGATGTTGCCATGTTTCTAGTATTGTTTTGTAATTATTTCTAGGTTTGTATTGGGCATAATTAATGCTGCTCAAGTAGGGTTTAGTACTAGTGTAATTTATGATATTTTCCTGATGACAACCTACCCCGATTTGCAGACTGTTAACGAATTAGAACATAGAATTATGCTAATTTGTCCTGTGTTGCTAGGCCAGCTCTCTTTGTGTTGTTGCTTATTTCTGGCAACGCTCGTTCTTTCGCTCGCTGCTTTCTGGGCGGGAATGTTGGCAGTGATTGTCTGCTCTCCAGTTTTGTTAGATTTTTAGTTGTTTGAGGTCTCAGGAACCGGGTTTTTAAGTCATATATATAGTAAAAGTTACCTTTGAATCTTTCCCAGCTCTATTCGCGTTTAGATGTTCGTTATTCTCAGTAGGCTAGGAAAACAGTTGCAAGTAGTTATTTCATGATATTTTGTGTGTTTATTTGTTAGATCTGATCAAATATAGAGCTAGTTAAAATAATAGTTCCAGTCAAATAATTGGTTGTTCTTTGAGTTGAAGGCTACATCGTCAAGTAAGTCTTTGATTTATCGTATTTTATGCTTTATTTAGTGATATGAAACTGCAATTTTAAGGTAAACAATTGTGCTGTATTTTTGGCCTTTTCAATTAATTTGTGATTCTAAATTGATAAATATTGTGCTTTTTAAGTGCTAATTAGTTAGATATTTGGTAAGTTTTATTGTGTGACATATTTTGAGACTGTTTTTTATTTCTGTTTAGAAAACCGTACAAATTGACAACTGTATACTGATTCGTACTTTCAACTGTAATTGAATTTCAATCGTACGTACACTGCATTTTAAACGTACCTTTTTCGTGACAACAAGAAATTTCAAAAGGCGATTTGTACGCGTATTTTTATTGTGGAGTCTCGAAACGATTCAGAGAGCAACCGTCCGTTAACACGTGTTGGCGCTAGATAGCGACTCCGATTTGGCGCCTACATAAGTTTTTTGACGTTTGCACAAAAGCTGAAAAGAAAATTGCACATTAATTCTGAAGTTGCCTGGTTGAAGTTAAATTAAAAATGGCAACGGCTGATGCTCACTTAAATGTCAAGGACAATGAAGATGATTCAACAACAAATGACGGTTCTGCAAAATCAGACGTTCATGAAACAACAATAATTGCAATGTCAGTTGAAACACAACCTAAATCAAGTCTTGCATTGGCAAGTGAAAATGTTGTGAGTGATCATTCTAGTGGTGTGAGTAAAGACTTGTTCCTAAGAATACCTGATGTGGATTCAGTTTCTCACCTAAGTTCGCGAAAGAGCACTAATAAAGAGAAGTCTGTAGCATCTTGTGTTGCTGAAGAAATGTCAACAAACACACACGTAATGACCACAAGATCAAAAGTGAAACAAAAAAAATCAACTGTTTTAACTCGGGATTGTTTGTCAAGAAATTCAAATAGACGAAGCTTGAAAACGTTTCGTAGTGCAAGTTATCGATCAACATCTGTTGTCCAGTCACATAAATCAGCTCTTAGTGAGTCGCAAATAGAAAACATCTATGAAGCACGAAAAATAAGTCAGCAAAGAAAAACTGAGCTAGAGAAACAACAGCTCGGTAACCGGTTGCAACAAGAAAAAGAAATTTGGGAAGAAAATAACCAAATTGAAGACTTGACACTGGAAAAAGAGTGGCAAGAACTCCTGCAACAACAACAAGTTGAGGAGGAGGAATTAAGAAAAGAAAAACAACGTCAAGAAGAAGAGTTAAGAAAAGAAAAACAACGTAAGCGAGAAGCATTTATGCGTCGTCGCCAGGAAATACAACAAAAAAGAAAGATCGAAAACGTTACATTCGATCGACGTAAACAAAGAACCCTGCAAGAAATCGAAGACAGAAGTCGACGAGAACTGCTGGGATTGGACATGGACTTTAATGAAACTTTAGCAGAAAGTGGGATAATTGTTAATAAATCCCCATCTGCTGTTATTACTAATGATACTACTAATCAACAATCGACACAAAATTCTGTAACTACACCATCAGAACCTGAACCTGATGTACAAAATGCACCTGTAATGTTACCTGTAACAACTGCACAATTTTCACAACCGCAGATCACACAAGTCACCAGAACGAATATGTTGAGTACCATGAGTAGAAGGAGGACCATCGCCGGGGAAAATGGTGAGTCGGTTTTTCCTGCCTCTGAAATTGAAATTTGCAATCCACAAAATGTTAGTGTGACTATGGGTGGTGATGTTGCAGTTGAGAATGTGTCTCATGTGCCCGAACAAATAATTAGTACTACTGGGTCATTGAATCCCAGAAATGTGTTGAATGTTAGTTCAGGAGTGGCTACTACCTGTTCTTATATGCTGAATGATAGTACCGTTGCTCCCCGGGTGAGTGTGAGTGCGTGTACTATGAACAATGTGACTCGAATACCTGAAATGAGTGTGAGTTTACCATTCACCTCACCTATTTCAAATGCTAGTCAGATTCCAATCTATACTGCTCCTAAAGCAAGTTCTGTACCTGTAGTGACTATGTCAAATAATGTCCCTTTGACAGGTGTGACCCAAATGCCTGTTATGCCTAACCAAGTTTTGTCATACCCTCAAATAATTTATGTACCCCAACCTCAGTTTGGTTTACCACCTTCGGAACACCCTACTTTTTCTGGAGATGCTGCGGAGTACAGATATTTTTTGGATATATTTGACACTGTAATTGGAAGTAGAGTTCAAAGCCCTAAAGAAAAAATGGTGTATTTGCTTAAATATACAAAGGGTCCTGCTCATGCACTGGTCAAAGGTTGCCAGCATCGTGGATCTGAATGTTATAATGAAGCAATTCAGTTGCTTGATGAAACATATGGACGAAAATATCAAATAGGGGAAGCTTGTATAAATTCAGTTTCCTGTGGTCCTAATTTAAAATTGGCTGATAAAGATGCCCTAACAATGTTTGCCGCAGAGCTGATGTCCTGTATGAATACATTGATAGGAATTGAATATAATAATGTATCTATTATGACAATTGATAAGATGGCCATGAGAATGCCTCATTCTTGGAGGGCGGGGTGGCTGTCTGTAGTTGATGACGTTTTAAATGAAAAGAAGGTGAATTTAACAGTTGAACATTTGGCGAATTATGTTCGAAAACGAACTCGTGAAAACACGAATCTGCCTTCTAATGATTCGAACTCACCTCCAAAGCAATCGAACCCTGTGAAAGGTCTGAAACCCTATAGATCAACATTTGCTACATCAGTTGTTGATAGGCCTGTACGAAAATGTGTTAAATGCAATAAAGATCATTTTTTGAATCAGTGTGTTAAATTTCGTGAATTGAACTATGAAGATAAAATTGAGTTTGTCAGGAACCGAAAGCTTTGTTTTTCATGCCTCGAACCTGGTCACTGGAGCAAAGACTGTAAGCGAACAAAGCCTTGTAAGGTTGAAGGATGCAAGAGAAGACATACAACGGTTCTTCATCCTCCAGACAAAATCCAAATTAATCATTCTGGGACAAAAGGTGATGAATCTCCTGTTTTGAAAAATTTTGGCTCTCAAACACCTGAAACTGAAACCAAATTTAATGCATTTGTTAATACATCTAAAAATGAAAAGGTTTTGCTCAATGTTATTCCTGTTAAAGTACGTGTTAATGGTGACAAAAATGCTATTGTGACAAACGCATTTTTTGATAATGGTTCCACTTGCTCATTCATAAGTGAGTCTCTTATGCACAAGTTAAATGTTGATGGTCTCAAGATAAATTTGAATGTTCGTACAATAAATAATGAGACTGAAAGTAAACAAAGTATCATTGTGAAAGGTCTTGAAATTTCGGACTTTGATGAATCTGAATATGTGCCATTGACGCCATTATTTTCAAACGATAAAATTGGTGTTGAGCAATCTGATATTCCCTCTCAAAAGGACGTGGATCAATTTATTGAATTTGAGAATGTTGTTATACCAAATATTAAATCTGAAGTGGGTCTTTTGATTGGCAAGGATAATCCTAAATTGCACAAACCATTGGAAGTTGCCTATGGCCCTCATGACTATTTTGCATCTAAGACTGTTGCTGGATGGATGATTAGTTGTCCACCTAAGAAGAATGACAATCAAGGTAATCCATGTAATTATTTTGTGAAAAATGAAGTCCATCCATTGTGTCAAATGTGCACGGATGTCATTGATTCGGCTAATAATGAAAAGGACGAAATCTCTCCTCGACAACAAATGTTTCTTGATAGGGTGAGCGAATCTATTAAGTTGAAAGATGACGGACACTATGAAATTGATTTGCCATTTATAAATCCAAATTCGAAATTACCTTCAAATTATTTGCAAGTGAAACAGCGAACCGAATCGCTCAAGCGTCGATTTATTAGGGATCCAAATTTTTATTCCGAATATAAAGATTTTGTGGAAAATATGTTAACTATGGGTTATGCAGAAGAAGTTTCTGATTCTACTGAAAGTGAAGGTCAAATTTGGTATATTAATCATCATGGCGTTTATCACCCTGAAAAGAAGAAAATTCGTGTAGTATTTGACTGCTCATCTAAATTTCAAGGAATCTGTCTTAACGACGTTCTGTTACAGGGGCCGGACCTGGCCAATAACTTGGTTGGTGTTCTGTCAAGGTTTCGCAAAAATGTGGTTGCTGTACAGGGAGATATTCGCTCAATGTTTTTACAAGTGAAGGTACCCGAAAAACACAGAAATTATCTTAGATTTTTCTGGTGGGAAGACAGCGACATAAATAAACCCATGAAAGAATTTCGCAATGACAGCTTATCCATTTGGAACGGTTTGCAGCCCAAGTTGCTGTAATTATGCATTGAAACAAGCTGCCGAAGACAATAAACATGATTTTGATATAAGTGTCATAAATGCAATTAACGATTCATTCTATGTGGATGATTTTTTCGATTCAAGACCAAATGCCGAAAGTGCCGTTTCTCTTGTGAAAAATATTTCTGCTGTCTGCGCAAAAGGCGGATTTGAAGTTTTAAAATGGATCAGTAAATGATCGCAATGTTATTGCCGAAATTCCTGAAGATATGAGATCAAAGAATTTGAAAAATTTAAATTTAGCTGTTGACGCTTACCTCTTGAACATGCTCTAGTATGATTTGGAGTGTTGATGAAGACATCTTGTGTTTCTCTGTTAATCCTAAAGAGAGACCTTGTAATAGACGTGGCATGTTAAGTGTCGTGAATTCTATTTTTGACCCAATGGGCCTGGTACAACCAGTGCTTCAGCCTGTGAAGGTTCTAATGCAAATGCTTTGCAGACAGAAGTTCAGTTGGGATGACCCAATACCGCCGGGAGTTGAACAAGAATGGCTAAAATGGCTTTCTGAGTTGCCTAAACTGAAGGAATTTAATGTACCAAGATGTTTTGTACCCGTGGATTACGGTGAAGTTGTAGAAAGTCAAATTCATCATTTTTCGGATGCGTCTGAAAAATCATATGGCGCTGTGTCTTATCTCAGGATGTTGAATTCATCTGGACAAATACACTGTGTGTTACTTGTGGAAAATCTAGGCTAGTACCATTGAAAGGCTCGACAATACCTAGACTTGAAACTGTGTTGCAGCAACTATTTCTGCGCGCAATGATAAATTTTTCAGAAATGAGCTTAAAATTGAAATTTCTGCATCTTATTTTTGGACAGATAGTACGACGGTGTTACGCTATTTGGCTAATGAGGATAGAGTATTTAAAACTTTTGTTGCTAACAGAGTAAATCTAATCAAGGAAGTTTCTGAAATTAACCAATGGTATTATGTGCCATCTAAATTGAATCCGGCTGATGTTGCCTCCAGAGGTATGTCAGTGGATGCTTTCCTGAATTATCCGGAATGGAAATCTGGTCCAAGTTTTTTATGGAAATGTCATGATGAGTGGCCTGAACAACCTGATTTCTTACATTCTGTGTCTGATGGAAATTTGGAAATTAAGAAAGAATTGCCTGAAAAATGTTTTGCTGTTGTGAAAGATCAACCATGTGTTCTGGATGATGTCGTTGCTAAATATTCAAATTGGTATCAGTTGAAGAAAATAATTGCTTGGATGTTACGTTACATAAACAAATTAAAGTCAATTGTTGGATCAAACTGCAATTTGAAATCTGGACCTGTTGAATCTTTAACTGTAGAAGAAATGATTCTGGCTGAGGTGGAAATTATAAAGCATGAACAAAGAAAATACTTTTTAAGCGAAATTGATGTTTTGTTCAAAGGAAAACAAATTCCAAAATCAAGCTCTTTATGTAATTTACAACCATTCTTGGAAAACGGACTACTTCGTGTAGGAGGTAGGATCAGAGCAGCAAATGTTGAGTTTAATGCAAAGCATCCAATTATTATCCCAAAAGAAAGTAAAATTGCTTCTTTGATAATAGATTATGTCCACAGAACAACTGGTCATAACGGTCGTGAATATGTGTTAGCTGAAATAAATCAAAAGTATTGGATCGTAAAAGGTAATGCTTTGGTGCGAAGTGTTTTGAGAAGATGTGTTCCTTGCAGGAAGAGACAACGTTCTCCTGAATCTCAATTAATTGCGGACTTACCTGAGAATCGCTTGATACCGGATAAACCTCCTTTCACATATGTTGCAGTGGATTGTTTCGGTCCATTCTTGATCAAGCAAGGAAGGAGCGAGGTTAAACGTTATGGTGTGCTTTTTACTTGTTTAGTGTCGCGCGCTGTACATGTGGAAATAGCAAACAGTCTGGACACTAGTGCTTTCATTATGTCTCTTAGAAGATTCATAGCAAGGAGAGGTCAAGTTCTTGAGATGCGATCTGATAATGGCACTAACTTCGTCTCTGGTGAACGAGAACTCAGAGATGCGATTAAATCTTGGAACAAAAACCAAATTCATGATTATTTGTTACAGAAAAACATCAAATGGATATTTCAAACGCCTGCTTCATCTCATCATGGTGGTGTGTTTGAGAGACAGATTAGAACTATAAGGAAAATCTTTAATGCTATTTGCTGCGAACAAGTGTTGACAGATGAGAGTTTAAGAACTCTTATGTGCGAATGCGAAAATATTGTGAATGGACGACCGATAACTACGGTATCGAACGACCCTAAAGATTTAACTCCATTAAGTCCAAACAATTTATTACTGATGAAAGAGGAACCAATGCTTCCTCCAGGTGTGTTTGACCCCAAGGACATGTATGTTCGAAAGCGTTGGAAGCAAGTCCAATATCTTGCGGATGTTTTCTGGAAACGTTGGAGAAAGGAATTCCTTCCGCTTCTTCAATGTCGACAAAAATGGAACAAAATGCAACGAGATCTTCAAAAGGATGACATTGTACTTGTTGTGAATGAGAATCAACCACGAAACACTTGGTTGCTGGGACGAGTCATTGAAACTTACCAGGATAGCAAGGGTAGGGTTCGTTCCGTGGGTGTTCAAACCAAACATTCCATATTCCAACGCCCTGTGACAAAACTTGTACTTCTGCGTGAGTGTGATGAAGCATGATTTGATAACTTTTCAATTTCGTTTTAAAGAATTTCTTTCTGGCATGGTTGTTGAGTGTGTTTGATGTGTTTTGAGTGTGTGGAAATCTTGTAAATTTGTGGATGCAAATTTTAAATTTCCAAGGGGCCGGGATGAAACCGCCTCGCATTTGTTTTCGTTTATTTCACACTTGACTGATTTTGTGATTTGCGTTTTCTGTGATTGCAACATAACCTCACACATTGATGTTGCCATGTTTCTAGTATTGTTTTGTAATTATTTCTAGGTTTGTATTGGGCATAATTAATGCTGCTCAAGTAGGGTTTAGTACTAGTGTAATTTATGATATTTTCCTGATGACAACCTACCCCGATTTGCAGACTGTTAACGAATTAGAACATAGAATTATGCTAATTTGTCCTGTGTTGCTAGGCCAGCTCTCATTGTGTTGTTGCTTATTTCTGGCAACGCTCGTTCTTTCGCTCGCTGCTTTCTGGGCGGGAATGTTGGCAGTGATTGTCTGCTCTCCAGTTTTGTTAGATTTTTAGTTGTTTGAGGTCTCAGGAACCGGGTTTTTAAGTCATATATTTAGTAAAAGTTACCTTTGAATCTTTCCCAGCTCTATTCGCGTTTAGATGTTCGTTATTCTCAGTAGGCTAGGAAAACAGTTGCAAGTAGTTATTTCATGATATTTTGTGTGTTTATTTGTTAGATCTGATCAAATATAGAGCTAGTTAAAATAATAGTTCCAGTCAAATAATTGGTTGTTCTTTGAGTTGAAGGCTACATCGTCAAGTAAGTCTTTGATTTATCGTATTTTATGCTTTATTTAGTGATATGAAACTGCAATTTTAAGGTAAACAATTGTGCTGTATTTTTGGCCTTTTCAATTAATTTGTGATTCTAAATTGATAAATATTGTGCTTTTTAAGTGCTAATTAGTTAGATATTTGGTAAGTTTTATTGTGTGACATATTTTGAGACTGTTTTTTATTTCTGTTTAGAAAACCGTACAAATTGACAACTGTATACTGATTCGTACTTTCAACTGTAATTGAATTTCAATCGTACGTACACTGCATTTTAAACGTACCTTTTTCGTGACAACAAGAAATTTCAAAAGGCGATTTGTACGCGTATTTTTATTGTGGAGTCTCGAAACGATTCAGAGAGCAACCGTCCGTTAACGCGTGTTGGCGCTAGATAGCGACTCCGATTTGGCGCCTACACTACTAATTGTAGAAAACATGGTAAATAGTTAAGTTAACAGGAAACAATTTTTTGGCTTTGTTAATTCGATAATGTTTGTCGATGGTGTAACTGTTAGCATTGTTGCCTTCCAAGCAATAGTTCCGGGTTCGACTCCATGTTGACGCATATGTTCATTCCTATTTTGTGTCATTTTCCTTAAATGGTCCATTGGCTTTCGCTCTTGCTTTTACTTCGTTTGTATGCAAACGTGTAACATCTATTTCTTGACTACAAATCAAATCTTTATAGACCACAGTGTCCATATTCCCGAAAGTTTGTTTGTTTGCAGTCCAGACAATCCATCCTATGTTCTCTGCCAGCCAGCGTTTGTTGTAATTGATGAGGTTTTTTCAATCATTAGCTAACGTCGCGTCGATGGTTTTACGGTTAGCATTTTTGTCCAAGTATTATGTCAGGGTTCGATTCCCGGTCGACGCAGATGTGCGTTATGTGTGCAAACGCGTTATTCTTTGTTGACTACGAATCAAGCCTTGTCCATTTTTTCGAATGATTGTTTGTTTACATTTCAGGCTATTTAACCTATTTATTACCGAAACCAGTTACAAATTAGCTGGCATATCCCTCTCAACCAGATAGCTATTTTGTAATTCTCTTGTCATCAGCTGTTATCTTGTCTCAGCTGTTATTCTATTATAACTTTAAAATTTAACGTTCACGGCAGCGGCCGCCACAGCTCAGTGGTATCGTAACTAGTCGAACTATAACTTGTGAATGTTTATACACGATAACGTCGGCTTCGATGGTGTAACGGTTAGCATTGTTGCCTTCCAAGCAATACTATGTTCCGGTGTCCGCCATCTTGGTTCACATACTTCGGGAGTACCTTTGTTTTTTACATTCCCGGTTTACTCCCGGTCGACGCAGAGAATAAAATCGACTACATGAAAAAAAAGGCATTCTTTAGTTTAGATAATCGCCATATTTGTTTGAGCTTGCGCTAATTCACGTGGGTGTATTATCATATTTTCGCGTTTTTTTATGTTTAGAGTCATGCCGTAATTTTTTCTTCCTCTTTTCCCTATACAGGTAGTCCTCGACCTATGACGTTGTTCCGTTTTCGAAACGCGTTGTAACCCGAATTTCAGTGTAAGTCGGGACAACCAAAATGGCGTACAGTATCAGTGAAACTGTGTATCATGTGACTGAAGCTTAGTGATTATTCGTTCATAATCGTAATAGTTCGCAATTGTCCACGTCGTTTACGATGTAAATAACAAAAACCAATGAGCCCAAAGCACTGATATTCTTGATCACAATGAGCCAGTTTGAGGGCTTAGATATTACAGTACAGTAATATCTTTTATATTTTTAGAAAGTGCGTTCGTAACCTCGCGTTATGGAGTGCGCGTTCGTAACCTCGAAACAGCTTAAGTCGCGACCATCGTAACCCGAGGACTCCCTGTATATTTATACGATAATCTGCTTTCCATATCATGCCCTGATGAAGCTTTTATGAATATAAATTAGAAACGTCGGCAAATTAAATCGTTTTGCTAACACCGGTTGGGCTTTATTTATCATCGACTCTAATTGGTGAAAGTTTGTCAGTTGTTTTAAATTCATAAGCAACGAAAAGCCACCAGTGAGGACCGAACTCACGACCCCTGGTTTTCAAGACCAGTGCTCTAACCAGTGAGCTATGGCGGCCACTTCCAAGAGAGGCTATAATGCAACTTATCACTTCATAAAGTAATAGCTGGGTTGTTTCATATTTTTGTTTTGAGCCGACGTCAATTAGTAATCTGAGCTACGATGGCAATTTATTAGTTGATGCCATTCTTCATCTTAGTGTTTGACCGGTTTGCCTATCGTAGTTATATGGCAAACCAAGCATCTTGTCCAGATAAGATGCGAGAATAGTAGCCAGATAGTTATTTGCGACATATTAAAAGAATTTAATATAAAATCTATATTAGATTAGATGACACATGAAATTTCACGGGCGCAATACACCGTAATGAAGATGGATAAGTGGAAGAGCTTGAAATGTAAACAAACAGTCTGTGATATGGACTCTGTGAGGTCCTATAAAGACATGCTTCCTGGAGGTCCAACAAGAGTCTGTTTAACGCGATCATCTGTTAAAGAACGAAAGATTGAAACAGGAGCAAATGATCATGGACTGATTTCACTAAAATGACCCCTAACGTAGAAATATTGAAAATTATATTGGCGCAAACGAATGCTCATTTGCGTCGACCGGGAGTCGAACCCGGAACTATTGCTTGGAAGGCAACAATGCTAACCGTTACACCATCGACGCCGACGGGGAATTTGTTGCACGTAACCGACATATACAAGCGTTTCAGTCTGACGGATCTTGACCTACTAATTGTAGAAAACATGGTAAATAGTTAAGTTAACAGGAAACAATTTTTTGGCTTTGTTGATTCGATAATGTTTGTCGATGGTGTGACTGTTAGCATTGTTGCCTTCCAAGCAATAGTTCCGGGTTCGACTCCATGTTGACGCATATGTTCATTCCTATTTTGTGTCATTTTCCTTCAAGTGGTCCATTGGCTTTCGCTCTTGCTTTTACTTCGTTTGTATGCAAACGTGTAACATCTATTTCTTGACTACAAATCAAATCTTTATAGACCACAGTGTCCATATTTCCGAAAGTTTGTTTGTTTGCAGTCCAGACAATCCACCCTATGTTCTCTGCCAGCTAGCGTTTGTTGTAATTGATGAGGTTTTTTTAATCATTAGCTAACGTCGCGTCGATGGTTTAACGGTTAGCATTTTTGTTCAAGTATTATGTCATGGTTCGATTCCCGGTCGACGCAGATGTGCGTTATGTCTGCAAACGCGTTATTCTTTGTTGACTACGAATCAAGCCTTGTCCATATTTTCGAATGATTGTTTGTTTACATTCCAGGCTATTTACCCTATTTATTACCGAAACCAGTTACAAATTAGCTGGCATATCCCTCTCAACCAGATAGCTATTTTGCTATTCTCTTGCCATCAGCTGTTATCTTGTCTCAGCTGTTATTCTATCATAACTTTAAAATTTAACGTTCACGGCAGCGGCCGCCACAGCTCAGTGGTATCGTAACTAGTCGAACTATAATTTGTGAATGTTTATCAACGATAACGTCGGCGTCGATGGTGTAACGGTTAGCATTGTTGCCTTCCAAGCAATACTACGTTCCGGTGTCCGCCATCTTGGTTCACATACTTCGGGAGTACCTTTGTTTGTTTACATTCCCGGTTTACTCCCGGTCGACGCAGAGAATAAAATCGACTACAAAAAAAAGTCATTCTTTAGTTTAGGTTATCGCTATATTTGTTTGAGCTTGCGCTAATTCACGTGGGTGTATTATCATATTTTCGCGTTTTTAGATGTTTAGAGTCATGCCGTAATTTTTTTCCCGCTTTTCCCTATACAGGGAGTCCTCGACTTACGACGTTGTTCCGTTTTCGAAACGCGTTGTAACCCGAATTTCAGTGTAAGTCGGGACAACCAAAATGGCGTACAGTATCACTGAAACTGTGTATCATGTGACTGAAGCTTAGTAATTATTCGTTCATAATCGTAATAGTTCGAAATTGTCCACGTCGTTTATGATGTAAATAACAAAAACCAATGAGCTCAAAGCACTGATTTTCTTGATCACAATGAGCCAGTTTAGGGGCTTAGATATTACAGTACAGTAATATCTTTTATATTTTTAGGAAGTGCGTTCGTAACCTCGAAACAGCGTTATGGATTGCGCGTTCGTAACCTCGAAACATCGTAAGTCGCGACCATCATAACCCGAGGACTCCCTGTATATTTATACGATAATCTGCTTTCCATATCATGCCCTGATGAAGGTTTTATGAATAGAAATTAGAAACGTCGGCAAATTAAATGGTTTTGCTAACACCGGTTGGGCTTTATTTATCATCGACTCTAATTGGTGAAAGTTTGTCAGTTGTTTGAAATTCATAAGCAACGAAAAGCCACCAGTGAGGATCGAACTCACGACCCCTGGTTTACAAGACCAGTGCTCTAACCACTGAGCTATAGCGGCCACTTCCAGAAAGGCTATAATGCAACTTATCACTTCATAAAGTAATAGCTGGGTTGTTTCATCTTTTTGTTTTGAGCCGACGTCAATTAGTAATCTGAGCTACGATGGCAATTTATTAGTTGATGCCATTCTTCATCTTAGTGTTTGACCGGTTTGCCTATCGTAGTTATATGGCAAACCAAGCATCTTGTCCAGATAAGATGCGAGAATAGTAGCCAGATAGTTATTTGTGACATATTAAAAGAATTTAATATAAAATCTATATTAGATTAGATGACACATGAAATTTCACGGGCCCAATACACCGTAATGAAGATGGATAAGTGGAAGAGCCTGAAATGTAAACAGACAGTCTGTGATATGGACTCTGAGGTCCTATAAAGACATGCTTCCTGGAGGTCCAAGAACAGTCTGTTTAACGCGATCATCTGTTAAAGAACGAAAGATTGAAACAGGAGCGAAAGATCATGGACTGATTTCACTAAAAATGACTCCTAACGCAGAAATATTGAAAACTATATTGGCGCAAACGAATGCTTATTTGCGTCGACCGGGAGTCGAACCCGGAACTATTGCTTGGAAGGCAACAATGCTAACCGTTACACCATCGACGCCGACGGGGAATTTGTTGCACATAACCGACATATACAAGCGTTTCAGTCGGACGGATCTTGACCTACTAATTGTACAAAACATGGTAAATAGTTAAGTTAACAGGAAACAATTTTTTGGCTTTGTTGATTCGATAATATTTGTCGATGGTGTGACTGTTAGCATTGTTGCCTTCCAAGCAATAGTTCCGGGTTCGACTCCATGTTGACGCATATGTTCATTCCTATTTTGTGTCATTTTCCTTCAAGTGGTCCATTGGCTTTCGCTCTTGCTTTTACTTCGTTTGTATGCAAACGTGTAACATCTATTTCTTGACTACAAATCAAATCTTTATAGACCACAGTGTCCATATTCCCGAAAGTTGGTTTGTTTGCAGTCCAGACAATCCACCCTATGTTCTCTGCAAGCTAGCGTTTGTTGTAATTGATGAGGTTTTTTTAATCATTAGCTAACGTCGCGTCGATGGTTTAACGGTTAGCATTTTTGTCCAAGTATTATGTCAGGGTTCGATTCCCGGTCGACGCAGATGTGCGTTATGTGTGCAAACGCGTTATTCTTTGTTGACTACAAATCAAGCCTTGTCCATATTTTCGAATGATTGTTTGTTTACATTCCAGGCTATTTACCCTATTTATTACCGAAACCAGGTACAAATGAGCTGGCATATCCCTCTCAGCCAGATAGCTATTTTGCTATTCTCTTGCCATCAGCTGTTATCTTGTCTCAGCTGTTATTCTATTATAACTATAAAATTTAACGTTTACCGCAGCGGCCGCCACAACTCAGTGGTATCGTAAATAGTCGAACTATAATTTGTGAATGATTATCAACGATAACGTCGGCGTCGATGGTGTAACGGTTAGCATTGTTGCCTTCCAAGCAATACTACGTTCCGGTGTCCGCCATCTTGGTTCACATACTTCGGGAGTACCTTTGTTTGTTTACATTCCCGGTTTACTCCCGGTCGACGCAGAGAATAAAATCGACTACAAAAAAAAAGACATTCTTTAGTTTAGATAATCGCCATACTTGTTTGAGCTTGCGCTATTTCACGTGGGTGTATTATCATATTTTCGCGTTTTTTTATGTTTAGAGTCATGCCGTAATTTTTTCTCCCTCTTTTCCCTATACAGGTAGTCCTCGACTTACGACGTTGTTCCGTTTTCGAAACGCGTTGTAACCCGAATTTCAGTGTAAGTCGGGACAACCAAAATGGCGTACAGTATCACTGAAACTGTGTATCATGTGACTGAAGCTTAGTGATTATTCGTTCAAAATCGTAATAGTTCGCAATTGTCTACGTCGTTTACGATGTAAATAACAAAAACGAATGAGCCCAAAGCACTGATATTCTTGATCACAATGAGCCAGTTTAAGGCTTAGATATTACAGTACAGTAATATCTTTTATATTTTTAGGAAGTGCGTTCGTAACCTCGAAACAGCGTTATGGAGTGCGCGTTCGTAACCTCTAAACAGCTTAAGTCGCGACCATCGTAACCCGAGGACTCCCTGTATATTTATACGAAATTCTGCTTTCCATATCATGCCCTGATGAAGCTTTTATGAATATAAATTAGAAACTTCGGCAAATTAAATCGTTTTGCTAACACCGGTTGGGCTTTATTTATCATCGACTCTAATTGGTGAAAGTTTGTCAGTTGTTTTAAATTCATAAGCAACGAAAAGCCACCAGTGAGGATCGAACTCACGACCCCTGGTTTACAAGACCAGTGCTCTAACCACTGAGCTATGGCGGCCACTTCCAAGAAAGGCTATAATGCAACTTATCACTTCATAAAGTAATAGCTGGGTTGTTTCATCTTTTTGTTTTGAGCCGACGTCAATTAGTAACCTGAGCTACGATGGCAATTTGTTAGTTGATGCCATTCTTCATCTTAGTGTTTGACCGGTTTGCCTATCGTAGTTATATGGCAAACAAAGTATCTTGTCCAGATAACATGCGAGAATAGTAGCCAGATAGCTATTTGCGACATATTAAAAGAATTTAATATAAAATCTATATTAGATTAGATGACACATGAAATTTCACGGGCGCAATATACCGTAATGAAGATGGATAAGTGGAAGAGCTTGAAATGTAAACAAACAGTCTGTGATATGGACTCTGAAGTCCTATAAAGACATGCTTCCTGGAGGTCCAAGAACAGTCTGTTTAACGCGATCATCTGTTAAAGAACGAAAGATTGAAATAGGAGCGAAAGATCATGGACTGATTTCACTAAAAATGACTCCTAACGTAGAAATATTGAAAATTATATTAACGCAAACGAATGCTTATTTGCGTCGACCGGGAGTCGAACCCGGAACTATTGCTTGGAAGGCAACAATGCTAACCGTTACACCATCGACGCCGACGGGGAATTTGTTGCACTTAACCGACATATACAATCGTTTCAGTCTCACGGATCTTGACCTACTAATTGTAGAAAACATGGTAATTAGTTAAGTTAACAGGAAACAATTTTTTGGCTTTGTTAATTCGATAATGTTTGTCGATGGTGTAACTGTTAGCATTGTTGCCTTCCAAGCAATAGTTCCGGGTTCGATTCCATGTTGACGCATATGTTCATTCCTATTTTGTGTCATTTTCCTTCAAATGGTCCATTGGCTTTCGCTCTTGCTTTTACTTCGTTTGTATGCAAACGTGTAACATCTATTTCTTGACTACAAATCTAATCTTTATAGACCACAGTGTCCATATTCCCGAAAGTTTGTTTGTTTGCAGTCCAGACAATCCACCCTATGTTCTCTGCCAGCTAGCGTTTGTTGTAATTGATGAGGTTTTTTTAATCATTAGCTAACGTCGCGTCGATGGTTTAACGGTTAGCATTTTTGTCCAAGTATTATGTCAGGGTTCGACTCCCGGTCGACGCAGATGTGCGTTATGTGTGCAAACGCGTTATTCTTTGTTGACTACGAATCAAGCCTTGTCCATATTTTCGAATGATTATTTGTTTACATTCCAGGCTATTTACCCTATTTATTACCGAAACCAGTTACAAATTAGCTGGCATATCCCTCTCAACCAGATAGCTATTTTGCTATTCTCTTGCCATCAGCTGTTATCTTGTCTCAGCTGTTATTCTATCATAACTTTAAAATTTAACGTTCACGGCAGCGGCCGCCACAGCTCAGTGGTATCGTAACTAGTCGAACTATAATTTGTGAATGTTTATACACGATAACGTCGGCGTCGATGGTGTAACGGTTAGTATTGTTGCCTTCCAAGCAATACTACGTTCCTGTGTCCGCCATCTTGGTTCACATACTTCGGGAGTACCTTTGTTTGTTTACATTACCGATTTACTCCCGGTCGATGCAGAGAATAAAATCGACTACAAAAAAAGTCATTCTTTAGTTTTGATAATCGCCATATTTGTTTGAGCTTGCGCTAATTCACGTGGGTGTATTATCATATTTTCGCGTTTTTAGATTTTAGATTCATGCCGTAATTTTTTCTCCCTCTTTTCCCTATACAGGTAGTCCTCGACTTACGACGTTGTTCCGTTTTCGAAACGCGTTGTAACCCGAATTTCAGTGTAAGTCGGGACAACCAAAATGGCGTACAGTATCACTGAAACTGTGTATCATGTGACTGAAGCTTAGTGATTATTCGTTCATAATCTTATAGTTCGCAATTGTCCACGTCGTTTACGATGTAAATAACAAAAACCAATGAGCCCAAAGCACTGATATTCTTGATCACAATGAGCCAGTTTAAGGGCTTAGATATTACAGTACAGTAATATCTTTTATATTTTTAGGAAGTGCGTTCGTAACCTCGAAACAGCGTTATGGAGTGCGCGTTCGTAACCTTGAAACAGCTTAAGTCGCGACCATCGTAACCCGAGGACCCGATCGTAACCCGAGGACGATAATCTGCTTTCCGTATCATGCCCTGATGAAGCTTTCATGAATATAAATTAGAAACGTCGGTAAATTAGATCGTTTTGCTAACACCGGTTGGGCTTTATTTATCATCGACTCTAATTGTTGAATCTTTGTCAGTTGTTTAAAATTCATAAACAACAAAAAGCCACCAGTGAGAATCAAACTCACGACCTCTGGTTTACAAGACCATTTTTTTTTTTTTTATTATTTTTTATTTTTTTTTTTTTATTTTTTTATCGGATCAGAGTACGGATGTGAAATCGGATCGGTATTATATCAATACGTCATGTCCGAGTTGTAACGGTAATACGCTCCATAAACATATCGCTGCATATGCAGCAATCATACGTATGTCAGGGGGTTGTGAACATAGCATAATTGCCGCCCCCGAAGCTTCCGTTTCATCATTTCCGACGGGGCGGTAGATGGTATTGACTTATCTAAGCTACCATTTATGGGTAGCGGGGTATGGCCTTGGGTTAATGTTACGTATATTAGCCTCGCTCATATCCGTTTAGGATTATCTTCCAGTTTGGGACTATTCCTAACAACCGAGTATCTCCGTATTTATTTTCTATAGTGCTCAGGAATTCTTTGTACATTTTGATTGTGGCTGTTGTTATGCCAATATCAAAAGGGCCAATATATCGGTTTTCGATATCTAATTTTATTTTCAGTTTTATTGTTTCCCGTTTCATAATAGCGAAGAGTTTGTTTGTCGCTATAAGTTGTGGTCCCGAGTGGCTATTATAGTAAATATTTTTGTTGTAGTTTTTATCTTTTGCTGGCTGATTGCGTTCAAACAAGTTTGTAAATATTGGATGTGCCTCGGTTATTTTTGAGCAGTGGAGGAAAATATGTTCAGTAGAGTCCGAATTCGCTTTACAAATTTACAATTTAGGATCCTAATTTTTCCGAATTGATCATGGCGGAGTGAGGTGCCTTTGCGACGGTTTCCGAAAAAGTATCCATTTTGGACTATTCTGTAGCTACAGACTCTTTCTGCATTGAGATGTAGTTTTTAAGGTAGCGCTGTTTTAAATTTACTTCTTTCCAATTTATTTCCGTTTTTGTTAGGTCTTGCTTTTTAAGAATCTGATATATATCCCTGAGCTTCATAGTTTTCCAATCATTTAATGTTTGATCAATTTGTTTAAATAGGATTACAAGCGTTTTCCAGTGCCATGGTATGACAAGGCTGTGCGGCATAGAATTTGTATATGCTTCCGGATTTATTATGCGTATCTGTGATCCGATAGAGTAGAGAGCCTCGAAATGCCAGAACTGGCTAGGTGTCTCCATTTTCACAAGTTCCCGCATTTTTTCCACTTGGCATGCGTTGATTCTTGCTTTGACGTCTATGGTGTTAAAACCCCCGACCTTTTTTCCTCTTTGTAGAGTTGTCCTAGCGATTGCTTCAATTTTTTCTGGGTGCCAAAAGAACTTATAGATTAGACGCTGTATTTGTTGTATTTTACTTGGTGGGACTTCAATAACGCGAGCATGGAAAATTATTAATGATACTAGCAGGGCGTTTATTACGTTGAGTTTGCCATACCACGTGAGATGTCGTGATTTGACAAAATTCAGGGTTTTGGTGAGTTTGATGATGCTATCATTCCAGGTTTTCCGTACTTGGTCTATTCCGAAGTAGACGCCTAGGATTTTTACGGTGTCCTTCATATATTTTCTGTATGGTGAATTGAGAAGTTTTTGTCTCGCGTCCCTAGTTATACATAAAATTTCGGTTTTATTCATGTTAATGTTTTGTCCCGTGGCCAATTCAAAATGTTTTAGTTCCTCGAAAATAGCGGGAATTGAAGATGGTTTCTGCACTGCAAAGGTAATGTCGTCCGCGTATTGATCTAGTTTGTGTTCATACATTCCTAATCTGATACCGCATATCTGTTGGTTATGTTTAATCGCTCTGGCAAGCGGTTCCGAGTTTATGGTATACAGGATCATGCTGAGCGGGCACCCTTGCCTTATTCCTCTGTGGATTTGGATTTCCTTACTAGGTTTCCCATTTACGTCTACTATACTTTTGATATTTGAATAGATATTTTTGATTAGTTTGAGGGTTCTTTTTCCAAGCTCTACTTTTTCCAATACTTTGATGAGAAACCGATGGTTTACTCGGTCAAAGGCCTTGAGGTTATCTATCATGATTAAGGTTCCAGGAATGTTTTTTTGGTACAGTATCTCACTATAGAGTTTATGTTAAAATGTACATCTGTCATATTTCTGTTAGGTAGTGTACTTTTTTGGGAGGGGCTAATTATTCTACTAAAAACTAGTTCGAGTCTTTTTGTTAAAATTTTTGTTACTATTTTATAGTCCATATTCAAATTAGAGATAGGGCGCCAATTTTTCAAGTCTGTTTCTTTTCCTTTCTTGTATAGGAGTTTAACTCTAGATAGAGAAGATGATTTAGGGAGTTGTCCAAATGTGAAGATGTTGTTTACCAGTTGCGTGAATTGTTTTTTTATTATTGGCCAAAACGTCAAATAAAATTCTTTACTAAAACCATCTGGTCCAGGGGATTTGTTGTTACTCATGGATTTGATTGTGTTAAGGATTTCCTCTTCTCCCACATTAGCCTCTAAATTATTGTTTTCCGCTTCATCTATTTGGGTTGTTGCCATCAGGTTGAGGTAGAGATTTTGTTCTTGTTCATTTGTTTTATCGGGGAATCCCCACAATTCGGAGTAAAATTTCTCGATTTCACTGATGACTTGTTCTTTCTCCTTCACTATTTGACCATCCTCTAATTCAATCTCTGTTATTGTCGTCTCTTTTGCCCTTTTCTTTATCCTGTTGTAAAAGGTTTTAGTTGGCTGCTCGCCTTGTTCCAGGTTCTCCATATTCGCCAGCATGGCGTCTCTTTGTTTTTGCTTTTCTAGATATATTTTCAAATTTCTCGTTAAATGGTCTATTTTAGTAACGTTATGGCTGCCCCCTTCATTAATTACTTGGTCCAAACATTTGCGCATTTGTCCTATAATTGTTTTGCTATGTTTAGCTTTATATATTGCGTAGGTCATTGACTGTTTTTTGATGTTTGTTTTGGTTTTGTCCCACCAGTCCTGTATGTTGTCGAAGTTTTCTATGTATGTTAAGGAATCTTTATAAGTTATTTCTATAAGTTCTATGTACCTTCTGTCAGTATATAAAGTCAAATTGTTTTTCCAGAAACCTCTGCCCCATCTCACTTTATCAAGAGTTTTCAGAGTTATCATCGGGCATAAAATATGGTCTGCAACATAGTTTGGTATGTGCTCTATACCCCTGATTAGGTGGTCAAGGTCCCTCGAGTGGTAGAATCTATCCAGTCTCCGACTCTGCCATCGGCATTTGTAGGTAAAGATTATTCTATCTGAGTATCTGGTTCGGAAGGTATCTGAGATGTTATTTGTATTAATAAACGTACTAAATATTCTTTCCGGTGGTCCAAAGTTAAAATTTGTGGCGTCTAGAACATCTTTTTTGCTCAATACTATGTTATAATCTCCAGCGATCAGTATGGAGAAGTTTTCAGAGTATGGTTTTAAAATTTCTGTGAGTGTTTGATAAAAGTTAGTTTTAGGTAGGCCGTTTTTTGCGGGAGCGTAAATGTTAAAAAGTTTAATTACATCGTCGCCGATCTTTATCTCAATACTATGACATCTGTGTTCGATATGTACTATATGAGAGTTATTGTTCGTTACAATCCCCTCTTCTATCATAAACGCTGTTCCTTGTCTGTATCCTATTTGTTTTTTGCTATTTTCTAACGCATTTAAATATATTGAGTATCCCAAATTCGATGCCCAGTGTTCCAAGAGCTTTCCGTTAACGCGATGTACTTCTTGTATGCACAATATACCTGGTTTCTCATTTTTAATAAACGTCTCCACATCCTTTGAGTGGTAGTGAATGCCATTTGTGTTGAGTGATATTATTCGTATATCTCCCATTTTTATTTGTTTAAAGTCGTCATTATTGTAACGTCGCCTGGATGTAAGTCATTCTACTCTTTATCGATTGTTTACCATTTTAGGTTTGGATTTTGCGATATCAGACAAAAATTGCCTTTGGCTGCCGGAATATCTAACAATTAGGAAACCACTGAATTAAGCGTTTGTCAAATAACGAAACGTAATGTGTAGTCATAAGAAAAAAAAAACGTAAAATGAAACTCACATTTCGTGGTTTGCCACCGTCCACTTTACTTTTGTAGTCCGTTATCCCTGCCGTTTCTTGTTAGGCGTTTCTATCGAGGCGTTAGTTGAAGTCGAAGATGTTGCGATTTCGTTTCTTTCTCTTTTCTTTTTTGTGGTTTGGCTATATTCTTCGCTTTCTAAGTACGCTGGTGCAGAACAGGCTTCCATTAAATCCGAGTATATTGATGAGGATGATAAGTCTCTGGTTTCGTAGTCATGTACTAATACTTTAACTTGTGTTTTTCCCAGATTAGGCAAACGGTATGGTGTGGTCGAGATTTCCTTCTTTTTAGTTGTTTTGTCGTTGTTTATGATCGGTGACTGTGGTGATAGGTGCGGCGATGACAAATCAGGGTCCTCCGATAATGACCAGTCTTTTATTTCCTTCCCTATATCAATGTTTTCATTTCTCTTTTCTTTAACTTCAAGCGGTTTGTTTGAATCATCTCCAAGCGACTGTATTTCGTCTCTCGTCGTTTCGGAAGTTTTTGGTGACAATAGGATTCCGGCATCCAGTTTGGTATTTATGTTTGGTCGTTTCTGTGTATTATCGTTGGTAGTTATTGTTTTCCGGGAGGGCAGGTGCCACGAAGTTTGCAGGTTTTTTCTTTGCCGTTCGTTCCATTCCCGTTTGATGTGCCCCTCCTCTTTGCAATAGCGACATACTGGTGGGCTGTCGCAATGCATGAAATTGTGACCTTTTTTGAGGCATCTGCCGCATGTCGGGATGTATAAATCTTTAGGTAGATAGGTTTTACACCGTATTCCGTCGATTGTTACAAAGTCCGGAAGTTTGTCTTTCTCGAAATCTTCAATAATGAAAGTTATATTGAAGATTATATTGGCGCAAACGAATGCTTATTTGCGTCGACCGGGAGTCGAACCCGGAACTATTGCTTGGAAGGCAACAATGCTAACCGTTACACCATCGACGCCGACGGAGGATTTGTTCCACGTAACCGACATATACAATCGTTTCAGTCTGACGGAACTTGACCTACTAATTGTAGAAAACATGGTAAATAGTTGAGTTAACAGGAAACAATTTTTTGGCTTTGTTAATTCGATAATGTTTGTCGATGGTGTAACTGTTTGCATTGTTGCGTTCCAAGCAATAGTTCCGGGTTCGACTCCATGTTGACGCAAATGTTAGTTCCTCTTCTCTGTCATTTTTCTCCAAGTCGGCCCAGGATATTCCTCTCTTGTTTTTACCTTTTCTTTGATCAAATCTTTATAGGCCACAGTGTCCATATTCCTGAATTTTTGTTTGCGTACTCCCGAAGTATGTAAACCAAGATGGCGGACACAAGAATGTAGTATGTGTACCAGTTTAGGGTTTAGCAAAAATTTCATGCAAGAATACTACGAGAGTCACTTGGCTAGTCCCCTAACTCGTTATAAAACTAAAATAAGGAAAATTGGAATAAAATTGTGGCCTAACCCTAATCTGGTATACATACCACTTTCCGGTGTCCGCCATCTTGGTTCACATACTTCGGGGGTACTTTTGTTTGTTCAAATTCCCGGTTTACTCCCAGTCGACGCATAGAATGAAATCGACTACAGGAAAAGACATTCTTTAGTTTAGATAATCGTCATATTTGTTTGAGCTTGTTCTAATTCACGTGGGTGTATTATCATATTTTCGCGTTTTTAGATGTTAAGATTCATGCCGTAAATTCCCCCCCCCCCCCTTTTGCCTATATATTTATACGAATAAAGTCGACTACAAGATAAGACATTCGTTAGTTTAGATAATCTCTATATTTGCTTGAGCTTGCGCTAATTCACGTGGGTGTCTTATCATATTTTCGCGTTTTTAGATATTTAGAGTCATGCCGTAATTCCCCTCCCCCTCTTTTCTCTACATATTTAGGCTATACGATAATCTGCTTTCCATATCATGCCGTGATGAAGCTTTATTGAATAGAGATTAGAAACGTCGGCAAATTAAATCGTTTTGCTTACACTGGTTGTGCTTTTGGCCTACTTGGTGAATGTTTGTCAGTTGTTTAAAATTCAAAACAACGAAAATCCACAAGTGAGAATCGAACTCACGATCCCTGGTTTACAAGATCAGTGCTTTTTTTTTTTTTTAATCTGCGGATCAGAATTTTTTCAGTAGCTCGAATCAGTGTCTTGAAGACACGTCATATCCGAGTCATATCGGTATAACGCTTCATAAGCATGCCACTGCGTGAGCAGCAGTCATATACTTATGGAGGCTCCAGTATTTGCTGCGCCACTGCAAGACACAAACTTCCACCCCGGGGTTCGGCATACGCTGTTTGTCTCAGCATTGCTTTATTCCGGGGCTTCTGTCTATGCCACGCAGAGCACAACACAACTTCCGCCACTCCCGGCTTCCGTACATACTGCGTACACTTGCACACAGCATGCCATCCACCGCGAAGCTTCCGATTCAGCTCAGCACATCCGCTTAGTGGGAGATGGTATTTTCTAGTGTTTAAAAGGGCTAAAAACTGTAGTTACTAAGCCGAAAGGTATGCTATTGTTTGTGGTGGTTGAAAATTTTTCAAATTTCGGGAAAAGTTTTAACGTTGACCAGATGGTAGAGAGGAGAGAGGAAAGCGTTAGGTCAGCAAATACCCATTCAGGATCTCCTTCCAATTGACCAGCAGCCCCAAAAACAGTAGATCTTTGTGCTTGTTTTCCATTATGTTCAAAAATTGTGCAATCTTTACTGTCGTTGATTGGATTATACTTTTGTCATTGGGGGCCAAATATCTGTTTTCAATATCCAGTTTGATCTTTTGTTGAATTATGGTGGTTTTTATCAGTACGAAGCATTTTATAGTAATAATCTGGTGCGGTCCATTGTAGCTGTTGTAGAAAATTTTGTCCTTTGTTATTTGTATGGGACTGTAGAGTATTTTGTTGAGGATTTGTGTTATTTCTGAAATGTAAGCTTTTACGACATTGCAGTAAAAAAACAGGTGTTTGGTACTATCTGAATTGTTATTACAAAATTTACAGTTAAGTATTTTTTGAACGCCGGATGTTCCAAACCTGAGGGTCTACCCTATCCCCGAATACATATCCTTCCCTGGCAATTCTGTAAGTAACAACTCTTTCAGCATTGGAGAAAAATGACCTAGTGACGTTTTTCCGTAGATGGACATCCTCCCAATTTGCATCTTTCGATTGTGGGTCAGAATAAATGATTTTAAGTTTCTGATAAAGGTGTTTTTGCTGTATAGTTTTTGCTGTATAGTATAGTTTTTTATTTATTGTGTTGATTTTGGAGCCCAAAGGGTATAAGGCTTCGATGTGCCAAAATTGATCAAGTGTTCTGCCGTCTACAAATGCTTTCATTTTCTCGACCTGGCAGGCTTTTACCTTTGCTTGGACGTCGATTAAGTTTATTCCTCCCCTAGTCCATGGTAGCTGCAACTTTTTTCTACCTACGAATTCAATTTTTTCAGGATACCACAAAAATTTGCATATCGAATTTTGGATTTTCTTAATCTCTCCCAATGACATTGATTTAGTTCTCGCATGAAATATAATAATTGACATAACCAAGGAATTTATGATCACCAATTTTCCATACCAGGTGAGCTGTCTAGTTTTTAAATAATTTAGTGTCCGGGTAAGTTTGGTTCCAATTTCGTCCCACATTTTAGCTAGTGTTTTTTTTTCCAAAATTTATACCGAGTATTTTTACGTCATCTTTGATATATCGAACAAGAGAAGAGTTGGATATTGATCTGCGTGAGGATTTCGTGATACATAAAAATTCAGTTTTATCCTCATTAATTGTTTGTCCAGATGCCAGTTTGAAGTTATCTAATTCTTTGAATATTTCTTTGATGGAAGGGGTCGGAGTGATAAGTATGTAGGGTCGCAAACAGGTAATAGGGTCGGTGGGGTCGTTGAGATATGGTAGATGATGTATGTACAAACATCTAAGATCTGACAAACCATGTTGAATTTAGCAGTTTGTACCAAGCCTTACTGTAAAACAGGCCCATGGGCATCGCTCTATGCCAGTGGTTCCCAACCTGGGGGTCGCGAAGGTCTTGCAAAACAGTATAAAATAATACAAACTTCAGGTTAAACGTTGCCATAAGAACACGTCGTTTGGAGAATAAGCATTCCAAATACATCTCGAACAATTTAGAATTTTTTTCGACGACATGCACCCGGTGTAGGATGCTATGAGATTAGCTTTGTCAAAAACTCAACCAATTACGTAGTTGGCTGCGTGGTTTCAATGTCAGCCGTAACATTGAGTAAAACTGCTGCTTGATGAAAAATTGAATTGCAAAATATTCACTTTGCCGCTCATTTTATTGATAAGTAAAAAAAAGGGGTAGCGAAGTAGAACCCTACCCTAAATCTTGTTGCGCGCCCGGTTGCAGGGTCGCTTCCTCCAGTTTGGAAAGCCCTGGTCGAGGCCAACCACTGAACTAGTGAAAAAATACCAGAAAATTAATGGCGGGGTAATCACAAAATAGTGCCAGATTTCAAATGGAAATGCATTGCGCACTTATAAGTATTAGTATTTTAATATAAAAATCATTACTTACCAACTGTGACGGGTGGAAAGAATCAAGATGGACGACTACATCCCATATCAATAGTTCCGTACTGCATATAAATCCCAGACGTAGACTACACCAGTGTTTTTGTAATTCAAATCCAATTTGCGGGCGAATTAATACAACGTATTGAATAACTGTAAGTAGTAAGTAACAAAAACACTTTGCATAAGTTTAATAATACACGTAACTAAGTCTATTATTAAACCCTTTTTACTGCGTATTTTAGGGAGAAATATAACCCGAAGCGATTCCCTACGGAACCCACGGAGCAGACAGAAGTATTTGGAACTTTTAATTCTTACGTCACAATATTCACGGGACGTAAATATAATAATTTAATGGCTACTGTTGCCATAGTTCTAAATTAACCTAGGAATTACCGGTTTTAATTTGGTACTCCCGTAGTTTGTGAACCAGGATGGCGGACACCGGAACGTTGCATGTGTACCAGGTTAGGCCATAATTAGAGTTACCATATTTTTTTTTGACTTCAAAGCGGGACGCCTCCAAAGACACGACCCCTTATCTGTAATCCTGTAACTTTACAGTTTCCGATTTTACTACATAGGCCTACATTTAAAGTCATCTCGGTTGTCTTCATTGCCCATATTGCTGTATTGTCATCGAGAGTTCATGCGCATATTATTCTCTGTCTAAATATCGGGTTCAGTTCGAAAAATAGAAAGAAATAGACGCTAACGATACAAATGATCCGAATTTAGATTTTTTTGTACAGCAAAAGGAATACAGAATAATGAGATAGTCTGCCGTTTTCAAGCATTGAGTATTTACTTATTCGCCCAAGCATGCTTTTCTGTAGATTACAACCTTCAAAAAGACGTTGCTCAATGTCACATTCACGTGAACGTCCGAACAGGACCAATAAGAATTGATTTTACATGTGATACTTCGCTAACAATGTTAGCGGAAAACAACGAAACAAACAAAATAACGCATTCACCTTCAGTAAGTAGGCTAGCGTTGCGCTACACAGCAACGAGAACATGTTCGTGTATTATGCTGGATGGCTGAACGCAAAAGCGGGACATTTAGCTGACTTGTCGGGACGGCGGGACAAGACACTAAAAAGCGGGACTGTCCCGCCTGAAGCGGGACGTATGCTAAGCCTAGCCATAATTTCAGTACAAATACTAAGGGCGTCATTTGGCCAGTCCCTGAACTCGTGATAGAACTAAAATAGGAATAAAATTATGACCGAACCCTTACCTGGTACACATACTACGTTCTGGTGTCCGCCATCTTGGTTTGCATACTACAGGAATACCTTTAATTTAATATTAGAATATTGGACGGACTAAAAGTAGGCACTTCGGAAAAATGGAAAATGGGCGCAAAAGGGTGCCTAATCGATGGCGCCTACTGGTACTAATTTATAACTTTTAAATAACACCAATAGACTCATGTGCATCTTTAGTAATAAAATGGTTATTTTACGTAACATTCATAAAAAGATTAGAATTTGCATATTCATTGTCATTTTAAAAGTTATTAAGCCGTTTTACTTTTTTCCGAAGTGCCCAAAAAAGTGCCTAATTTTCGAGTGCCTACTTTTAGTCCGTCCCTATACGGGTGAAATAGAAAGAAGAAAAAAATGGCTTAAGATTTCTCAGTCATCTAAATTAAATTGGTCTACACACAGATTGACAGTTGAGGCACGAGGAAAGTTCAGCTCGCGGATATGGAATAGTATTTTTTTTGGGGGGGTTGACCTGATGGTGGAGGAAGCCATACCCGACCAGTGGTTACGGGAACCACCCTACGGCGGCGAGGAGTCCAGCAATCTACTCGCACATAACTATCCCCGCACGGGATTCGAACCTGCGAACTCACGCTGGGTAATCAGAGTTGAGGTGGCGAGCATATTCCTGACGCTTAGCGCAATGCGCAACACCGCCAATCGAATTGAAAAACTGTTCAGTAATGTCTATACAAGCAGCTACTGATATGAATCACTAGGCCAGGGATGGCGAACCTTTTTCAATGAATGGGTCAAAAATTACATTTTTATTGTGGAACAGAAGACAGTGGGTCACAGATATTTATTCAATGTTTGTATCTATAAAAAACTTCTGAAACAAATATTATAAGCTTTTGTTGGTGTAGTTTTGGGCTTCACTTATGCAGCACGTCTATCACTTTTTATGCCACTCAATTTTATGAAATTAAAGTACGAAAACACGCATATGAGTTACCAAAAACGTTAAGGTTGATACGGCAAATTATTTTACGGTTCCATAGAATTTGAAGAGAATATAGTAAATACATTTGGGGGTTAATTGCTATATGAATTCCACTCTGATAATGTTATATTTTTTTATCAGCTTTCAACCACATTAAGGCACTTTTACACTGCACCATTGTTATTTCAGATTTCTAGATTTTTATTTCAAGTCTGAATGATTTTGTTTTCTCAACGGCATTGTAGACGAGAAACTAATAAAATGCAGAGAAGCATATAGTTCTCGTATAACCTCTAAAACAGTCTGCAGATGCACTTCCGAAAGAGATAAGACGTTGCGAGAAATGGATATCAATTGCATTGTTATGTCATAAACGATGTCAGAGCCAATAGCTGGATAACGATACAGAGCGGGACAGACATGCGTCCAAGTTTAGGGGTTTTGAAAATTACCTTACCGGCCCGAAAATTGAATATGAGTGATCGCAGCCCTGATTGACCAAATGACGTTATAGTAGTTATTGCTAGAATATTTTAAGGCCGGTTTTATCAATTTTTATCACTGATATGTTAGCATTTCATTTTTATTTTATCCGTGCCTTAGCGGGTCACGATAAACACGCGGTGGGTCAATTTGTGACCCGCGGGTTAGTGGTTCGCTATCCCTGTACTAGACTATCGCGCCTGCAATGCTGTAATTCCTAACTTAATATAATTGTTTTTAAACATTATAAATTAGGGTATATGTATCATTGTAGATCTCTGTCAAATGCACAACGCATTTTTTTGGGGTACAAATAGTGTTATCGATAAAAACAAATATTTATCACCCCCAATTTCCCTATTTTAGTTCTATTGCGAGTTCCGGGACTCGCCACGTGATTCCCGTACTATTGGTACCAAAAATTGTGGCCTAACCCTAACTAGGTACACATTCTACGTTTCGGTGTCCGCCATCTTGGTACGCATACTTCAGGATTACCATTAATTGTCGTTAACTGCATGGCTGATTCTAAAAATAAGGTTTTTCAAGCCCCGGGTACCATGTGAACACCAGCATTTGTTGCATTGTAAGTGCCGTAGATGTGGAAATTTAGATATAGTTTTTTTGATGGGGGCGATGAGGCGCCGGAAATGTTTAAGCCCGTGTGTACCGGTACGAATTTGAAGTGGGTAAGCCTAGTCGTGACCAGTACTTTTATATCATTGAAGGCGACAGTCAGGCGCGACATTTGAAGCTTATAACGTTAGCTTAGTGGGAAAGTAGACTATCACGGATATTATTGTCCGTATTACTGCTGGCTTGTTGAAGTTTGTTTGTACTTGATCATTTGTGAGGATAAGATGACGGAACTAAATGGGTGCTGTGACCAGTATTACTTCCAATAACAAGAACGCATCAGTGCCCACTTATGTAGGGTTCTGAGCGTTACAATTTATGGCCGTATAATTTATATATACATGTTTTGGTTGAAGTACATTTGTACTTGATGATTTTTGGCTTATGAAAGTTTTTGTGGTCTGGTTTAGTGGTTAGTGGTTTTAATGATCTCAGGTAAAATCCAACGCTCATCACCTTGTACATCATGGTAATTAGAACATTTCGTGCTTTCCATAAATATTATTCGTCTACGATACGTATTAGTGGGCATTTGTACAATTCAAAGACGGGGTCCATATGAGTAGAAAATGTTTATGTCCATATTATATTTGTTAAAGTTTACTTGTTGGTTTTGTGAGAATAAATTGATGGAACTATATAGATGTTGTGCTTAGAGCAGGGGATGTAACATTTAGCGTCGGTGGGCCATACGATCAACTTCAGACATCTTGATGGGGCACACAAAAGAAGAAAATGCGGCTGTTGCTTAACCTCAGTAGAGCGATAAAAGCACCGGGCAAAACCGCAAAAGACGCAGCGAAATAAGCAATAAAATAATATTTATTTTTATCCATTTAGACACCTATTCAATCATAAAATTTCGAAATAGGACTTTACGCTTAATAGGGAAAAATCTGAGTGTTGACAGAGGACACGGCTACGGGGGTGTGCAACAGGCGGCCCGTGGGCCTAATTCCGTCCGCCAGGCCATTTAGTGTGGCCCTTTTTGCTAAAGTATTTCGTTGCTGTGGGATTTTATAATATTTATTTAAAACTATAGTGTGACGTAATAATCCGTCATTGTGGTTGCTTGGCACCTTGTTGTGTACTTAGAAAACTTATATTTTACATGGCCTAACTAGATGTCTAAAGTTAGTTATATAGCCCACCCATGAAAATGTTGCACATCTCTGATCTATGACAATCGCTAACCCTTAATGTTTTTAAATTGTTTTTTGCGCAATATTTGACGTAAGCATGATATTCATGGGGAAAGGGGAGTTAGATAAGGAATAATCATTATCGGTTCAAATGATATTTGGATTTACGTATTTTCTCTTCGATAGCTTTATCAGTTTAGGTATAGATAAGAAAATGAGACCGAAAGTCACGATTTGAAAGTGATGAGCTCTACAGGAATTCAGATACAAGAAGTGAGTATAGAACAGAGACGAGTGCTTGATGTATCCGCTGTGTTTATGTATGTTGTAGAATAACATAGATATAACCTTTATATTTGTATAACATTTGGACCTTTCCAGAACCTTTCCATGTCTTGCCATAATGATCAAGCTAACTACTAGATCGGTTCATGAGCGGTGGTGCTCGCTTTACCTCAATATTTATGCTTCATCCACGTATTTTCAACGTGTTTTTTTAGTGAAACATACTTTCGTCTTACTATGTGGTATTTATATCTTATTGTTAGCTAGTTATTTTTGAGGTTGGCGCAACAATTTCTTAAAATGGGGAAATTTAATAAAGAAAAATTGAAGCATTCCATAAAAAATTGAATTTGCTAAAAAAAATTAAACATTTCAAAGTTAAACCAGACAGAAATGGAAGAAGAAGGTTAACCAAATTGCCCCTACCCTCCAAAAGTCGTCGGCTTTAGTCCGACGGAGACGCGATATCGAACGGTCGCCAGTTGAGCGATAACTTCACTATCCCGAGATCGCCACGTCGACCAATTTAGTCGTAATTTTGATCTTTTTTTCCATGGAACACTCGGAAGACGCTCAGTTTAGTGAACACAGTTCGGGAAACGCTGCTCTAGACAAACTAACCAAAACCCCGATAACCTCGTGAAAGATACTACAGTCTACAGACGTTTAGGAATGATATTAGCGATAAAATCCGAGTCCTATTTAGATTTATGTATATCCTTTACGATAGCTTTATTTCTGTGGTTGAAGGAAAGAGTGGGATTGCCGCGCAGAATTTAAAATTAACGAGTGAAATATCTGAGGACAGAATACGGAGCGATGTGTAATATAACTATTGTCTTTATTGTGTTTCCTTACTATGCAGGCGAAAGGGGGGTGGGGGAATTTGGAATTAATACGCACGATGAATGTGTAGTCAAATGTTATTTGAATTGATGTGTTTACTCTCAGATAGCTTTATCGGTGTGGTTATAGAAAGGAAGTGAGGCCGCCATTCACAATTTGAAATATTGATTTGTACAGCAATGCGGTTGGAGTATCTTAGCTTAGAACAGAGTTATCTTTATGTGCCTGACAGTCCTAATGCAGATTAATATAACGATATATTTTTGGGTAGTGTGGGATGTGGGCTGAAGCGAGAAAGTTGAAATTAAATCAGCATTTGAACAGGGTGGCCCAAAAGTAGGTATACAGTTATTTTATTTATTTTTTGTTACCTTCCATGCAGCTAGAAAACTAATGTAAAATTCACACTAGATTTATTATCTAAAAAATAAGCAATTTTTGTGGTACTTAACAAGTAACATAAAGTGAACTGCAAGTAGCTTCAAATCATATAAAATCATATGCTTTGATAACTGTATACCTACTTTTGGGCCACCATCTACTTTTGGGCCACCCTAACCTGTCATAACAACAACAGCATAACCACTAGGCGAGTGATTCCCAACCTTTTTTGAAACATCTCAGTATCTCACCCTTTGCCTATTACGGAGCTCCTAATTCTTCCCGCAGTACGCATGACAAATTTATTTGCATTTGGTATTCTGTTGCTTGTGACACCTGTTTGTACTCTGGTTTGTATAGTTTATAATACGTGCTTATATACGCATTACAATATTACCAAATAGGTTCAATATATTAGTAATACAACACACATATATAAAAAAAAAGTAAAATGTCCTGTCAAAGTACGAACAAATTTCTCCTGGCTGCTGTTCTTTACCAGTGTTCGCGCGCATCATTGACTTCAATTTTAACAAGAACTTGATACACGGCGTTTGACAATGATATCAACGATGAATATGTATTCGAATGTTATTAAGATTTATGTATTCACTCTCAGATAGCTTTATCAGGGCGGTTCACGATTTGAAATTAATGAGTTGTACAGCAATGAGGTTGGAATATCTGAGCGCAGATCAGAGAATTACGAGTTAGGTTTGTGTGCCTAACAGACCTAATACAGATTAATATAACGATATCTTGTTTGTGTGAGTATAAAACAGAGAATCGTATATTGTATTTTCTTCAGGCAGTTCAAAAACAGATTGTTACAGCGATATCTTTTGTCTCTTTTCATTTTTTATGAGAGCGGGATGGGCACGAGATACTTGGCTATAAATTGAGGAGATTCGAATCCGAACCTTCATCGTATATAACTGTCGTCTGGCCTACATATCGGAGTCCAACGGACAAATAAAAAAAAAAAAAGGCACGTGACAATCCACGCGTTTGGTTCACCGACCTCATTTTTTTAATATTTTACCTCTAAAATGGCGGTAAAATTTATCGAACACACCTTAGAGCAGGGGTTCCCAAACTTTTTAGAGTTGGGACCCACTATTTATTACTACAGCTTATGGCGACCCACTTAACTTTTTATGACATAACACAGAACACAACAATGGCTAATCGTCGCAAAACTACCGTGTTTCCTCGAAAATAAGACCTGCTGGACTGAAAATAAGACTTAATTTGAATTTAAAAAAATCATTTTAATTAAACCCTACCCTTAAAATAAAGTTAAAATGCGTGGGAGAGAGAAGGTTCAATGACCTGAGGTAAGGTTAAGATCACACCACTATTCAAATTGTGTGATGTCACAATCACAATTATAATATTTGTCACAAATAAAAACAATGGATGTCCAATTTTATATAATGTTTATTAAAAAATCTCGTGATTTTCGACAATGTAATTTTATTTTTTGATAAATGAACACAAAAGACCTCTTTCAAAAAAAAGATTATAGTGTCATTCTTCAAAAGAAAATGTATCTATATCCTGTCTAAATTTCGAGGAAACACGGTAAAAAGTGCTGTACAGAGTGTACAGTGTACAAAACTGCTATGCGTAATAAAGCCACATAGTCATTCTTTGTGTAGAAAAATTTTAGTTCCTTTGAGAAGATCGTAAATAGAAAACTTAACTTTAAACAGATCAAACTTTTAATTTAATTTGTATTTTTTGAAGATTTACGTTTTCGAGTCGCCACCGATCCTAATAACCAGTATAATTAATCGAAGCTTTCTACATATTTTCACGACCTACTAAGATTCCTTTAGCGACCCATAGTTTGGGAACCGCTTCCTTAGAGTCTACCAACAACGAGATAAGCGCTATGTCATTACGAAATTTGAAAAAGAACTGATACACGGCGTTTAAAAATGAAATCTACGATGGATATGTATTCGAATGTAATTTCGATTGATGTGTTTGCTCTTAGATAGCCTTATCAGTGTGGTTGTGAAGAACAGTGGGACTGTCACGTGCAATTTAAAATTAACGATCTGTACAGAGACGCAGAAGAAATGCCTGAGAATAGTCTCGTAATGATAAAGGATTAATCTGGGTCAAATGTCACTCACATACGGAAGTAATCTAACCAGATCTATGAACATTTCGCTGCCGTGTGAGACGTTTCATAAACATTCAGTTTGATTCTGAAACAATATTCTATTTCAACCAATCCTGCTTTCCATGCGATTTTTTGTTTATTACGGCTCACTCTATTGAGCGGAAAACCGCAAGTTATCCTGACTCCTAATAGTTATAATGTTGATTTATATAGTGACAAGTTCTACTTTGACATTGAAAGATAAATAGGGGAATTTGGAGACTGATGAGTGGCATAGTCTTGTGTATTGCATATTGTTTTCCCATGTTAGTTCATGTGTTTTCTATTAGGCTATCTCGCTGACTGTAATTTTGATCTCTTTCTGTTTGACTTTTCCTTGTATATATTGTGTAATACCCTTCATCAGATCGAGCAGTCGTCTCCATGCCTTGACAGGACATAGCAGTAGGTAGGCCTACTGATAATAAGGAGTCAAAATTTTGGATACTTTTGCCCGATGAAGTTTGCATGTGGCTTTAGATTTAAATATGGTTTTGATACGTTTTGTTTTCTCTCGACAATTCGTCCTGCCTGTCTACTAGACCTGTCTAGACGCAACAGCTTGTCCAGCCTAATCCTCGTTTTGCAAGAAATATAGGGATTTACTGGGGTATTGTTTAGTGCTACGAATAAATACCGCCATTTTGGTTGCGTTTGTGGGGTCGAAAGATCCTGTAATTCACCGGCGCACTACAGCGCCGCGGCGATTTGCTAAGTTCGCCCCGAAAATTAACAGAGTTGAGTTAAACACTAGTATATAATTGAATATTTTACATATTGTATTTATGATGAATGTTTTAGAACCACTGTTGTATAAAGTCGAAAGCGTCGGTGACAATACGGTGTCTCGAAAATGCCGTGTACTACTCATCCCAGTTTTTAAATTATTGTGGCGATTTTTGATTAATCCGACGGTGCGGTTTCGCTAGAGGGCGGGAAAGAAATGGTTTAATGACAGTAGTGTATGTGCTGATTGTGGTGAAAACAGATGTTTTTGTCTGTTGATTGTTTTTAAAACACTTATTTCGTCTTGACTAATCCTATTTTCCATGCGATTTTTATCTATTACCTTTTATGGCTCACTACTTCTAGGGTTGCTTCACGCACGTATTGACGTGCGAGTGTATAGAAAATAAAACGAAGCTCTCGAAGTATGCAATAAGATGGCGCACAACCTGACGGTACGAAAAATTTCGCCCGATTTTATACTAATAACAATTTTAAGTTAAAATAAGTTTTATTGTATGATAAATAAGAAATACAAGCACAACAATAACTATTAATAAACAAAACCAAAGAAATTTTAAATTGGTATTACTATAAAATCGAGCGAAATTTTTTGGACACCCTGTATATAGGTAAGGGTACAGGTTGTGCGACATCTTGGTACACACACTTCGGGACCGCCAATAAAACTTTTTGTACTTGTGAATTTTTTCTGTCAAATTTGTAGATTTTGCTACCGGATTTAGTTTTTTACAATTGCTCTCATTTGCACAACTGACGAAAATCGTTTCACGCTGAGGGAGATTGTGGGTATGGTTTTTAAAAGTAAGATTTGCAACTGTCGACCCAGCATTGGCAGGCTTAACGCTATTGCCACTATGCCATTCTGCTCACTATAACAACAAACTCCCACAAAACAAACGCAAAAACCAGAACCATGTCTCATTATTACATACGTGCACTCAAGTTAGTAGATACCATCTGTCGAGGTCAGAGGTCAAAAACGCGGAAATGAACCATGACGGAAGTGTCGACAAACGCAGCAGAGTTTAAGATAGATTGATTACCGTGGTTGAATTATCGGTTTTATTAATAGAAGAATTTACAAAAATAGAAATGGGTATTATGATTGAGTTTCTCGCACAATGATGATTTTTAAAACGGGTATAGAGCAATGGTTCCCAATCTTTCGTGGGTCGTGGCCCTCTTCCGAAGGCCTTTTGCACGCGTTGCTCTCTCGTTTGTCATTACAGTAATATTTATAGTGTCATTTTTATTGTTCAATTTACAATTCATGCTCAAATAATTGAAAACACTCTGTGAAATAACCTTTCAAGCGCAATGAAACTGGGAATATGAGAAGTAAAATCATTTTTGCGCTGAGCATTCTAGCCTCCTCCAACTGCTATGTGGGACCCTGGGTTTCCAGTTAGAAACCGCTATTTTTGGCTGATCTGTCGTATCTCTCTCTCCAGTCTTTACCAAGAAATATTGTTCCTGTTTACCTCATTTTTGTTTTCATTTATCAAAAATCAAGGCATTTTGAACTATAAACAATTCCTAAATTTAACGTTCTGAGTAAGCCAACCGAGCAAGAGCTTGTTTACATGATCGTTAGGCGATTACTGATCCCTCGCCATCAAAGTTAATACATCCAGAGCTATTAACTGCTTAACTATTTCTCATACCCTTCAATGTTTGACAAGAGCCAGTATTCGTGAAATTAAAACTGATAATTTCAAACGAACAGTTTCAAACAACCGCGTTTTTATAAAAAAGCAAGCTCTAACCCTGACATGGTGAAGCTACAGACCGCGGCTCAAATCTAGCCGGTTAGGTAATTCAATCTGGCCCGCCTGATGCTGCCATAACCAAACTTAAACCAGATTATATTTCATCTAAAAAATATCTCGAGGAATTTGTTAAAATTGCAATAAATTCAGTTTTGTGACAAGGCTTATTGTTTTCCCACTTTTGCCTTTGTAAGACTGTAAATATTGTTTATAAAATGTAACGTTTAACGTCACACTTACGTCACATATGGCCCTCCAGTCTAGGTGGGCAAAATTTTTGGCCCTTGTTTAACGCCCTTGTCCATCCCTGCTCTAACCGCTCAAGTATTACATTATGCAAATATAAAATCATCTTGATTTGATTGTACACGATTTAACACATATAAGCACAGACCACCTAACTCGAAATTTTTGCTTATTATGGGATTACAAAAAGATAACATTGTAAATTTAAAGTTTGTTTAAAAATCACATGTATTTACTGACCGCACGACTGGGAGACAGTATTTTGACGTAAAAGAACAATTGTACTGTTGTTTTGAATTTTTTTTTGAATATTAGCTTAGATAAGCAACCTGATACGCAAGAACCTAGTAAAACGGCAGCGTGCTATTAAATCAAATATTAATTTTTCTCCTATTTAATTCAAGAATCTTGCTACACACTAACACAACTTTATTTTGGTGACGTGTTGTCTGACTGAAGTCATGCGCTTGTCCGGATCGTCCGAAGAATGGGAAGTCATCTTTATTTTTGCTACAGCAACCTTGCTTCATACCCATACGGATCCACCTGCTCGAAGGCATAGAGCAGGGAAACTTAGTTAGTGTCGCGTAACCCCAACTGAGAGTAACAGTTTTATTGTTTTCTATTTTAATTCTCGAACGTAGGATCCATATTCATTTTTGCTGACACTTAAAAGATTATTAAAATTTGAAAAAAAAATAGTTACAAAATAGGCATATTGTGCCAAAATCGCGATTATTTTGAGTGAATAGTAATCTATATTTAACTTTATATTTCATCAAATCGACTGAGCATAAATTGGTAAACTTGACAAGCATGACCGGAAAATTTGAAAACCTCCGTGTTAAATTTCTTCACAAATATTTTCATCATCTCTTCACGCTCATTCGCGAGTATTCTACAGATACCATCTGCTTAAGTTAAAGGTCAAATGAAAGTCAAAAGTCACGTAACTCGTACACGTAATTTATTATACCTGTTCAGGTAATTAATGAGGTGATTTTGACTTCCGTTCGTGATTGTAAACAAGGTAACGCCAACAGAATTTTTCTTCGCATTCGGTAAAGAAATATTTTTTTATTTTAGAACAGGGGTGTGCAACAGGCAGCCTGTGGGCCACAACCAGGCCCGCCAAACCATTTAGCGTGGCCCTTTTTCACAACAATTATAAACCCGAATCCGACAGTCTTTATTTAAAAAGTCGTTCAGATTATAATACATTATGTATATTGCTCTTGTCGTTGCGTTAAATAAATAAATGTTTTCCTCGGTGCATTTATTACTGCAATGCTAGGTAATGGTTCCATTACATTTGAACCCACGTACATTGGAAATCATGATAATTGCACCTGCATACTATTGCACCTATGAAATTTTTTTCTGTTTTACGGTTATTTGAACCCATACTAACCCTAACCCATGGGTTTTAGCACCCTCATATAGATTGAACCCGCGGATATACAAATGTACGTGGGTTCAAATGTACGGTCACCCTAAGTAATAGCTGCATCTCCTTTTCTTTCCCGCATAGTTAAACTAATTTTTTGGGTGCTACCGAACTAGGTTAAGGTTCAGGTTGTGCGACATCTTGGTACGAATACTTCCGGAGCGCCATTTTTTGTGCGACCCGGTCAGATTTGTCATTTTGCACACACCTGTTTAAAAACAAGCGGATAGGCGTTTAATCGTGAGACTTCGGAAGGTCTTTCTATAGTTATATCAGTTAGTTATTTGAAAAAAAAATTCTGCAAATCTCGACATTTTATGTGTCTCCTGCACTAAGATAGCTCCTGGGTTGTTAGTCAAGTTATCCAAGGGTATGACTTAGGAACGGATCGATGATATGCTTGACAGTCCAATTAAACAAGCGAGCGATGGACACATTGATCTAAACGTCGTAGAACGGGTATGCAATCTGTCACAGAAGACTACCGATACCGGCTGTTACGATGTCATATAAACGTGTTGCCATAATTACAAAATATACAGCGCATTGAAGAAAAAATATCAGATCTCACAGAGACAAAATCAACCTTTAACCACTGCAAATTCCGCAGCAATTGATCCATTAGTGCAGTGGTCGGCAACTTTTTTTCAGTGACGGACCGGTAAAGCCTGACCAAAATTTGGGCGGACCACATTTATACAAACGAACTAATCTAATGTAAAGAATTATGTTGACAAAACATTCAAAAACAAAAATGATACTATTCACGTAACGTATTTCTTACGTTAAACCCACTTCAATATTTCGTTTTTGTAATTGCCATTTTAAAAAACCCTACCTCACGTAAAGATAACAATGGCATTGTAAGTTTTCATGTCACCTTTCTGCGGACCGGCGAAGGGCCGCGGCCCGGTGGTTGCCGACCACTGCATTAGTGAATGAGAGAAGCGATTTTTTGTGTCCGATAAGAAGGAAAATTCTGAAAAGACGAACATCAACATAATAATAACAAAACGATCCATAGGTCTTGTCCAAACATCTTCATACTTAATTTCTTCACAAATACTTTCATCGCCACTTCACGCTCATTAGCGAGTATCCTGTAGATATCATCTGCTTAGATAAGAGGTCAAGTAAAAGCTAGAAGTCACGTGACTTTTACGCATGACTAATGGTACTTGTTAAGTCCATAAATGAAATTATTTCGGCCTCCACGCTTATGTTTGTAAACAACACTACACAGCTTAAAATTCTTCCTCGCATTAGTAGGAAATTAAGCGAGTTTTATGGTACTTGTTTAGGTTATTAATAATGTAATTACTTATCGATCTTAAGATCGGTAAATATATTGAGAGGTATTTGTCTGTTTGTTGGTTTGTCTGTTAGATGCACACGATATCTCACGAAAGCGAGGTTGAATCTGCTTCAAATTTTGCATGTGCATTCATCATAGCTCGGATCAGAAGCCTATTGATTTTTGATGAATTATGTCGTATGATTAGCGAGTCACTAATTAATTAGTGATGGGACACACGGTGTCACTATAGAGTCATGAATCAAAACCGCAGTTTTGATCGATAAGTCTTTGGTTTCCGACAGATATTCTCGTGTAAAACTTTGTTACACACCCTGAAAAGATGTGAGAGTAGTTTAATGAAAAAAATATTTAGCTGGAAATTCAACCAAGGCAAATCTAGGGAAAAACCTTGGACGCTCCAGAAGTGTGTGTACCAATATGGAGGTAACTACTTTTGTTCGCCTACTTTACATCAAGTATAAAGGGACTGAAACCTATGCGTAGGGGGTATAGGAAATTCTAAATATAATTATATCCCAACCCTAACCTTGTACATAACACGGGAGTAACAGAACTAAAAAGTCGATTCCAGGGCATGCGAATGTGTTTTAATTGCAATTCTCGATCAGAATAGGACTTAGTTAGTCTTGGAGATGGCCAGCAGGCCACAACCCAGCTTGTCAAGCCATTTAGTCTGGTCCCTGGCAGCACTCACATTTTCCCCATCGAGCATAAAAACCTAATCCGACAGTTCATATTTCAGATACATATTATTTCTTTTTGTTGTCGCTGCGTTAAGTTTTTCGCCGTTTTGCCCAGTGCCTTTATTATTGCAAGTCTAAGCGATAGTCGCATACTCTTCTTGCTTTTCCGCTATATTTTCGTGTGGCTCAGCCAGATGTCTGAATTTAGTTACATGGACCACCGACAAAAATGTTGCACCTGTTTTAGGCTGTTCTCTACGGAAGAGTCACCAGTACAGGGTGTCCATAAAGTCCTTTTGAAATTTCATTTTTTTATGAAGTCAGTTCGCAATATATCTTAACCAGGTTTGTTGTTTTATGATCAGTATTGTTTAAGTATTTTTACTTCATTTTAAACATCTATGAGGCCAAAACAATATAAGGTATTGATAAATTTCCTTTGCAATTTGAAAAAATCCCTATAATATCCTGCCAAAATACTCACTTCGTGAGGCCAATTTTTGTGTCGGTATTTTACATTGATTACAAAACTCATTTAATGTCCAAAGAGTCTCATTATTATGGCAAAAATACGCCATTTCGGTATTATAAGTTGAGTTTTTCTAAATCTTTCGACAATTAAATTGTTTTTGGAGTGTACATTAGCCTTTGATTTAGTCGTTTCACAAGAGCTCTTTAAACCACTTCTTATTGTTACGGCAAAATACTTCAAAATTTCGCGCGCTTTGATATTTTATTGTTTATTTGTTTACGTAACAAAGCCGCAAACAATTTGATTGTGATCGTCATAAGTAGCAGAAAATGGAATTTGCTATGATTTTCTCTGGACTATTCTACGCCAGATATGATCTGTATTTGTCCGAAAAACTCGTCCATTTTGAGAGACCAGCTCCTTAATGACAAGCACATACTCCAAAAATGCTAATAAATTTTGATTTTGTAGTCAGCAAACAATTTATATCGATCTAGGAACGTTTGATAATTTATATGGTGTTTGGACCAGTGATGCCACCAGTGATGTATCTCCTTGATAGGGGCGTTCAATAATTTGAATAAGTGAAGTCATATTATGATGTCATTATTGGATTATTTTTACATTCGCATACAAAATTATAGTTATATAAAAAAATGTTGGTTCATTGCACAAATGCACGTGGGTGCAAATGTCCATGAGTACAATCAATACGCGGGTGCAAATGTATGGGTGCAAATATCCTGGGTGCCAAAGTACGCGGTGCAATTGTCATGGGTGCAAATGTACGTGGGTACAAAGATAATGAAACCGAATTTGCATTATGAGAAATTATTCAACCATACTTTGTGAACTTCAGGTTGGTAGCTTTTCAGGACCTTGCCAAAGAGGGCATTCATTACGTTGGAAAAATATCATGTTTTGAGGCCATTATTGGAATATTTTTACATCCAATAAAACACAAAGATTACTGTCATATGAAAAACAACGATATATTTGAGCAAAGTTTATTGACAAGAAAAAGATGTTATTACAATTGACGATTTGCAATAAATAGTATATGACCAAGAATAATAACTACCGCGCATTACTCACTAATGTAAAAAAAGTAAAATTAAATTCCCTCAACCAGTGGGTTCCCAAAGCGCGGCTGATTCAATATGGCCCGCCAAACTTTAGTTAAATAGTTCAACATCTTATGTTTTTATCTTTTTGCGTTCTAGATAGCGCCAATTATCGTAATTATCAAAGTTTAAGCATGTGTATATTCGTAACAATTCCATTATATCGATATTCTAATAATACGTACGGTCCCTTGCGGGCGCTCGTCACGTTAATGATAAATAGAGTGCGACCCTGAGTTGTCTGCCAATTTGACAATGTGCTCGCGTTTGATTTTCACCCCCAGACCTGCATAGGGATGAATTTTTGTGACAGGTATGGTAACAGCTTCGGGGGATCCCTGTTCTGATCTGTCACAGAACACAAGTGAGCGATGCTCAAGTAAATGAACGCAAAAGTCAAAGCGAATGGGAAGGCTAACTTACCTTATACAGTAACTTACATGGTTTACTTCACGATCGAAAAACTTCCATATTCGCTAAGCACGACAGAGGTCGCAAAACTGCTACAAATAATATTTATTAATTTTGTATAAAGGTCATCACATCACATTTTGAAGTTAAAATCGAATCAGATAGAAGCCACAGAAAGTTCTGGAATAATAAATTGTTTAGCGAAAAATACAATCTTCAAACAATGGAAATTTCAAAGCAGTTAGTCTAGAAGTTGAAGAGAACGGCGATTTTTTATGAAAGAACAAGGGAATGGAAAATAATAACAAAACGATCTATATGTACATTTCGTGTCCAATAAGCTACAGTGCGGACGTGCCTTGTTTATTTTTGTGACAATATTGTTCAAATCAGGTTTGCTAAACCAAAATTGTAAATAGTTCTTATAAAATACCACTCTTATATTTTGTCTCATTCGAGCTTGCTCAAAAGCAATACCGTGAGGTAAATATGGAAAACAGTTCTGGCGTACGGAGGGAGAAGAGAACCTACATTGGGCGCCACAGTATAATTTTATCGTCACAACTTTTCAAAATTTTAAATAACTTTCTTAGCGATATCAGTGCTTATACTCAAAGCAAGACCCGATATAAATATGGCGTGTACTGGCGTAAGGAGAGAACCTCTAAATTGAGCGCCACAGTATATTTTCTCGTCACAAATTTCAATTTTGAAATGGATTTTTAAACGAGATCCCGCCTACGTCACTATACACAGATAAGGGTACTCCCGTAATGTGTGTACCAGGTTAGGGTTAGGCCATAATTTTATCCCGACTTTAGTTTCATTACTAGTTCGGTTACTGTCTGTGTTAGTCAATATTCTCTTGACCATAGGTTTCAGCCCACAACTTGATGTAAAGTAGGCGAACAAAATTAGTTACCTCCATTTGGGTACACACATTTCTGGAGCGCCAAATATTTATCCAATAGAAACCACTTTGAACGTTCAATCGTTGATTGTAATCGCCCGTTAATTTTCGCTGTTCTTAAAGTTTATTTACTTTAGAAATAAACGTTTGTATTCTTGTTTGATGTGATGATTTGACCTTTATGTATAAATGTTATCATTATAATATTAAAATGTCAATTTTATGATGGTTGATTTGGCGTTTTTGACGTTTTAATTTATGTTTATGCTGAATTACCATTTGTTTGTGATAAATTATGGAGCTCAACTGTAGAGTTGAGGTCGTATCTTGAAATTCTCTGCACATGCTATTACGTATTACGTCAATTACAGTATTTGACATAGGCCGTAACTGAGCTCAAGAATTTAAGTCGGGAGTTGTTTTGAGTCCTATTTTTTTAATTTTCCAGATTCGCAGTCAAAGTAAATATTCTAGACTTACTGAAATTGGTAGTTGTTTTGGCCGACATATAGCAATTATGCATCTTAATAATAACCCTGGGTATTCGTAATTATGCAGTTATGAAGGCCATAACTGACATCTGAAGTTGGAGTCGTCTTTTCAAAGTATCCGGGGTTGGCGCCAAAACGGGAGTCACGGTAGTCTAGAATTAATATTCTATATTTTTTCAACGGCATCTGTAGAGCTTATTTATTTCAAGTAATGTGTCACGAGTCGAAGCGGGGGGTTTGAATTTGAATTGTAGATGTCTTCGTAGTCAGAAACGAAGTCTTAAATTCTATTCTCGCAAAAATCGGTTATCTTGTCACTCATGCCGCGACATTTTATGTGTGTGTATTCAGGACATAGCCAGATGATTGAGTGTCGGAACCCTCCATTTCCCCAATTTTAAATTTAAAAAAGCCTCCGGCCGTATCCGCTAGCAGTTACGGTCAACTTGGCAAATATGATTTAAGAACCCCAACCTCTATTTTAAAATTCCTGGATACGGCTCCCCAAGTGTATCAATAAATTGTATGCACTATTTATATCGAGTATGCCGGAAAGACGGAACTGAACTAACTCAGTCATACAGCATTTATAATATTTGACAACGTATAAGCCCTGTACTATAAAAACGCTGATTTAAAATCGCGTTTTTTACTTAATTTTTGTTTAACTTGTCGTCGTGGGAGATCTGTGTTTCTGTCTAAAGTTTATTATTCTAACTTTTCAAATGTATGATATGTCAGATTAAGAATGGTTGATAGCGTTGAAGTCCGAAAATAAAGACACCTATTACATTAATGCTCGTTATTTGAAAATAAAGTATCGCTGCATAATTTTGGTATTTTTTGTTACAATCATACACAAACAAAAGTTCAAATGTTGACAAAATTGGAAAATTTACTCCATTTTCGTAATAGTAATTATAGGAAATTTATACAATCCGTTTTTAGGGTCACCCTGTACAACTCTTTTCCACGGGCCTTTGTAATAACGGCGACTACGTGTGCCAACAGACGAGTCCAGCTATAGAATTATTTTCGCTCTGTTTTTTTTTTTTAATTTAAGTTTTAAAACTTATTTTCTCCTGTCTTTGATGATAATCCACCGTAAACACTAAACTACGTGATTCTTATCGCTAGCAGGTAATCTCCGATATAAGATAACGATCGAGACATATTGTTAAGATTTTGATTATGATCAGTAATTAATTGCCTATTGGTTTACTTGGAGTGATGTAAGGACAGGGACCCAGCCAAGAATTTTCAAAGAAAAAAAAAGGAGGAGGGGGGGGGGTACTGAAATTCACCCCTGCTCATTTAGGACCGTATCAGTTAGATGCTAGTGGGTCAAAGTCTTGAGGGTATACAAAGCTTTTCAAGCTATAGAATGTATGATACAGAGAAATGTTTTTTATTTGCATTTCTAAAAAAGAGGTAGGGGGGGGGGGGGGGGGGGGGAGGAGGGTTAGGCCCCTGTATTAGGATTAGCATTGTTATGGAGATATTGGAATCTGAACAATGTCGGATAGTTGTCACCAAACCCCGAGACACGAGACAATACGAGTAACGGATAATCCGAGTCGAGTCAATAAATAATTCAAGTCCTATTGATGGTTAATCTAAATATACATATATAGTTACACGCAGTTACGTGAACTTCGAAAGTAAACGTGGTTGTTACTGTAGTTATAGTTAAAGCTTCTACTGTGGTGAAAATCTGACTTATTAAGAAGATTTTCAAATTATTATTATAAGGTGATAAAAAATATTTCAGGGCTGATTAACAGTTAGGGAAAGAATATCCTTAGACTTCATGTAATGTAGCCTGCCCCCAGAAAAGTCGAAACGTACCTCGGGGTACATATACCCAGTTTGAGAACCCCTAGTATGGATATTCGAAACGTTTATCAAACTATATCGTTTGCTACTTACAAGTTATGTTTTACTATAAATAAATCCAGGCAGTTTTTACCCACAAGTTCATGTAACATTGTTGCCGGTAAATAGGAGTTTTGTTTTTAGAAACAACTCTCTTTGACGGTTTGACGTCATTGACGCGGTAACTAAAAAAATCAATCTGTTGATTCTGATATCAGAGATAATATCTTATCGTAAATTTGTTGGTATAATGTAGCGTTTCTCGAACTTTTTTGCCCCGGAACACCTACGCTTTTAATCTCGCCTCGCCAAACACCGAGGAATGAGAAGGGAAAATTGATAATAAAAAAATTATGTAATGGATTTACTTTGCATTAACTCGCACAGTCGACTTATCACGCCATCTTTGAGGCTTCTAGTTTCAAGCCAACAATTATTGAGAAGGGTAGTTTTCAAAAAATTTAGTCTTTAGTAAAATCTAGCACGACAATAAACTATCGTAAAATGGAAACGAGAATTCAATGTAGATTAACACTAGAACCTGCAGGCAACTCTCATAATTTAAATACGCACTTCGCTGAATGGCAGTTCTGAACCACAGAATATGTTTTGACAGTTTTGTGTTTTGCGACAAACATTGAAACTAAGAACGAAAAGAATTTAGTAAGCGGTCATGGCTCGACCAAACGGGACTGGAGATTAAACAGAAAATATGCAAATTACTTCCGTATCGACCTCTCAGAATTAACTTGACCCTTGACAAAGTTCACAAATTAAGAATTTAGCATTGTTCAATTGATTATCACATTTATCGGAAATCGTGTTTTGGACAGCTATGCTTTATTTTTCATATTTCCGAAATCTGGTTTTATAAGCCAGACAAAAAATTCAAAAATCTTGTTGCAAATACGTGGATGGGACTTAAATAATGAAATAAATGAAAAGTTTTAAAAAACAGTAAAATTTGTCACAACGGCTCTCTGCGATCTCTAAACAATGAAGAAATGTAATTATCCAAAATAAGGCGACAAGACCAAATTTAACAAACATTTTTATTTTTAATTAGCTTCACGCCCCCTCAAAATTTGTCTACGCCCTCTTTGTGGGGCACCTCCCACTTCTTGAGAACTCCTGCGTCTGACGACTTTGCCCAATTACACGACGGGGTATTAACCAGTTGATTGGTGTTACTTAATGATTGACTGACATGTGTCGTCGATAACCGCATACTGGATATAAATATTAAACAACGAAGGCGACAGTGAGTCTGGACGTGCAATGAGTGGTGTTCAATGTTGTTGCTGATATAGTAAAGCAGGGGTGTGCAATCTTTAATACAGCAGGGCCAGATACAAATAACTGGATAAAATCGCGAGCCGCAACTTCATTTAACATAGCCTACATTCAGGGTTGCCATCGACGTAGAGCCAAAATAAGTGTCTAAAGTTTATTTTGGGGGGTACTCAACAACGGCAGAAAGGCAGATTGAAAATGAGAAAGAAATCATACACAAGTCCCTTCTGCACTCCAACTTTTTATTATTAGAAGTCGCTCCGAACAAGGTTGCATGCAGCCCCGAAATCGCGCAAGGCCATGGAAAACCATTAAATAATGGCCACACGCAACCTCTAAAATGTAAAAAGCTACAGAAAAGTAGGCAGGTATACACAATAAACATCCAGCATTCCATGTCTTGCACAGGAAACAACAACCCAAAAGGCGTCTGCGCACATTCAATGAGATGCGCAGCCATCTAACCCAAGAAGTGGGTAACAAATTAATTTAATTAATTTGCGTATAATAAAAATACATCGCCCCTCGTTTCTAAGGAAGCTTTGTACGCAAAACATAAACGAGAATATCGGTTGGAAACCGAAGACTTATCGATCGATAGTTAGGGGATCCCCCAAAACAGAAACTGCAGTTTCGATTCATCCGCTCTTGTAACTTGCGCACTGCGCATCGCACACACACACTCGGCGGGTTTCAAAATTCTCTCGCTTTACAAAAATCTAGATCACTATATCAATAATTGATTGATAACTCGCTAATTATACGACATAATTCGCCAAAAATCAATAGGATTCTGGTCCGAGATAAGATGAATGCACATGCAAAATCTGGAGCAGATTCAATCCCGCTTTCGTGAGATATCGCGTGCATCTAACAGACACACACACACACAGACAGACAGACATACAGACAGACATACAAATACCTATCAATATACTTACCGATCTTAAGATCGATAAGTAACAAGTCATCCATGTTTCTAAGACAAAATAAGCACGTAACTCAAAAATAAGCACTTTTCTTAGAAATAAGCACATAAGCATCGTTACTTTATAAGACACACACTAGAAAATAAGCACAAATCTTAGAAATAAGCACGGTATGGCAACCCTGGCTATATTGCAAGCTCAAATTTGAGTTATTGATCTTATGACATTGTTGTTCGCATCGCTCAAGCTAGCTTTCAAGGCATTGTAACGTCATAGTCATAGATAATATATTGGACTCGGGTATAGGCTCCGCAGCGAAAAAGGATTAGAATTATCTTCACGTACCAAAATTACCTAATTTAGAAAATTGTTTCACGGGCCACATATCATTCAAAAGTGGTACTTCTCCGCGGGCTGCACTCTTTTCTTTGTGGGCGCATTCAACCATAGGGCCGCAGTTTGCACACTCCTGTAGTAAAGCACGCACAACTGCTAAAAGGCAAACGATTTAGTTCAATAAACCAATGTTTCCCAACCTATGAGTCGCGACTCAAAATTGTCTCGCCTGAAATTTTGTTTGGTCGTTTATTTTTTTAACAGAAGCCTAAAAGTTACTTATTTTATTTTCTAGTGAATTTCATTCTATATTTGTAAGTGTTGCTCAATAGTGTTTGTATATGTGGAAAATATCACAACGTAAAATCTTGGGTTGAAGATAATAGTCAGTCAGACATAAGCATTACCGATTTGGGTCGCGAGATTCTACAAAATAATTGTTTTGAAAATTTGGATCGCTTGAAAAAAATGGTATTGAGCCACTGGTTTATCTAACATTTAAAATATTTATAAAGTCTTTTTGCTTATATTTTATATTTTTATATTTTTGTTTTTCAATCTTGAAAAATGATGTCGCTGTTATTTTTTCCAACATTTTTATGACTAACTCAGTTTGTTTCAACTTTTTATTTTATTTCGTATGTCACGATGTCTAATACAGTGGTTCTCCAACTTTTTAAGCCGCGCCCCCTTTTAGAATTTGCCAAGTCTCGCGCCCACTTCAATAGCAATTAGCTAACAATAATCTACAAATAACAGATAGTAAGGCGAAAGCATGTTTTATTCAAATCTCACAAATATTTTTTAATTTTATTAGCTGCACGCTCCCTCGAAAATTGTCTACGCCTCACCGTTTGAGAACCACTGGGGTAATACTTTACACACGTTTCTTTGTGTCCTGCTTTGGCGCCATTGTTTCTTACAGACAGTGTTTGTCTTTCAGTCCATTATGACCGATTAATCGATCCATTATGACGCCAATCGCCCCATTGTCACGCATTTGTGATGTTCAATAGAAAAAAGATCGTGGGAGATGAAATACCAATTTAGGACAAATTTATGTGACTCGGAATATCTGATTTGGGAATGTTCTGTCAGAAAGAGTAATTAATCAATCCAAGAAGTGAAGTGTTTTTTGAGAAAAGAAAACTGCAAAATATATAATTTTTCTAGGCGCTCCGGAAATATGCGTACCAAGATGGCGGACACCGGAACGTAGTACGTGTACCAGGCTAGAGTTAGGCCGTAATTTGAGGTACAAATACTACGGGAGTCACCTGACTAGTCCCCTAACTCGTAATAGAACTAAAATAGAGAAAATTGGAATAAAATTATGGCCTAGCCCTAACCTGGTACACATACGACGATCCGGTGTCCGCCATCTCTGTGCACATATTTCGGGAGTACCGAGACTTGTTACTAGCAAAACCGTGAAACATCATTTAATTAAAAAGACCTATAAATAAATTGTTTCAAATTTAGCACCGAAAGAATATATTATATTCCTATCACTTAATTATATCAGATTACAGAACCTTACTCATCATTTCCTACTTCCTTAAATATTTGACCTGTCACGGTTCATTGAACATTAATTCTGTCAACAATATGTGGTAGGTGGCCATTTGATGAAATATTAAAAATCAAAACTCCAGTGAAAAGATATCAATTTCTGCAGAAAAAGAAAAATTTGCGAATTGTGATATTTTGAACACGCTTCTGACCTTTGGGTATTTATAATTATTGGTAGAGGTTGCGCGAGACTAACTCCTAATCCTTCCTCAGTGCCTTTGCGCTAGTGGATCCGTATAATGCAAGGATGCTGTTGCAGGAATAAACACGAACACACTATGCAATTCAAAAGTCCCTCTGCACACGTATTTCTGTAACGTTTCTTCTGACTAAGATCAGACTTTCTCAGTGTACAAAATGGCAAGAAAAGAACAATTGTTGTTCTCACAGAAATACATTTGTGTTAGTGTGCAGCTGCCCATATTTTTCTCCTGGGCAATCACTTTCAATTTTTAGTATTTTCAGACTGGGTGGTGTCTTAGGTAGAAACTATCCCTATATTTTTCATATTTTAGTCTTGTTTACCTAGATTTTGAGAAAACACATACACCAAAAGTGCGTCTTTCACTACGCAAAATCCGTATATTTTTTAATTTCAACCGCTCAGAATATTATTCCATGAGTATCTTTGATGTCCTAAATCGTAGGCCACGCAGTGGTATTCATGGTGTTACTTTAATTGATAGATTCCAAATCCCATTTTGTTTAAACAATTTATGCTCAACAAAGTGTGAAAACCTTGTGAAATAACCTTATCAAGCGATGAAACTAGGAAGAACGGGCATTGGTTTTATGAACAGAAGATCAGTTTTGCGCTTGGCATGTTGGCCCTCCGTCATCTGCTCTGTGGCGCCCTGGATGGGCCACGGGCCCTCGGTTGGGTACCACTGTCGTAAACAATTGCTCTCTTAAGATACCACACAAAAGGTTCGAAAATAATAACATTTTATGATAATGTGATAGTTATTTTCGAATTTAATTAGTAAATAACTTCATTTGTTTCTGTTCATATTTTCACATACGTGGAATGTAGGGGGTAAACCAAGGGTGATCAAGGTTTTAGACCAGGAGCCAAAAATTTTACCCACCTAGACTGGCGGGCCATGTAAGTGTGACATAAAAAATTACATTTTTGAATAATATTTACTGTGTTACAAAAGCAAAAGTGTAAAACAATAAGCCTCGTGCCAAAACTAAATTTAATGGCAATCTATTTTTATCTTAAAGCTCGAAATTTAGTTTTAGTTTGGTTAAGCAGCATTAGACAGACAGTTTTTCTAACGACCACCCTGCATTAACGCATATATTTGAAATTGCATGGAAAAATGTCAGACGAAACGTTACAGAAATATATTTGTGTTAGTGCGCAGCCGGATGCTTTAATCACTTAGAATAATGCAAAATTATGGCAAAAATGCGATTAGATATTTGGTTCTAGTTAAGTGAAGTAATAACTTTTTCATCTATTAATATCTTTGATGTCTTTCGGGCAAAAATTGTCGAGTCTACTAATTTTTCGAACAGTGTAATTTAGGGAAGATATATCAACTTTTTGACAGTTCAATGGAGGTGTTGACGTGCGGACATTCCTAAGCCGATTTCAGATAGCGGGACTGCTGATAGGTTTGTTGTGATAGGTTAACTAACGGTTTATATTTGCCATATTTTTACATCATTTTTTTATCGGTTGACCGTTGGCGTTTTGTTGTATATGTTGTGAGACACGCTAACTATTGTACTAATAAAACCACAGTTGGAGTCAGTGGTTGAGAGGCGGAAAAACCTCTTTTAATTTAAATAAAAGCATTTTTTTATATATTGCAATTTTTCTGGCTCGAAAGGCTTTTTATACCCAAGAGACTCTAAAACATCCACGAACCTACTAGCTGTCACGGTCTAACTTGGCCATTAGAAATTTCAGAATGGCGACCATCCTTTTGAAATGTAGAAAAAAAACATATTTAGGTATCATACATAGCATTTTTTTCATAATTTGAAACGCTTTTTAGACCCTCAAGGCTTGAAAACCCACATTCCCGACCTCCGGTCGCATACCCGGAAGCTGTTACAGTGATAACTTGGCAATTGGAAATTTCAGAATGGCAACCATCCTTTTGAAATGTAGAAAAAAACATATTTAGTCATCATACATAGCAACCTTTCGTAGTTTGAACCTCTTTTTGAACCCTCAAGACTTGGAAACACTCGTTTCCCGCCTCCGATCGGACTCGCTAGCTGTTACGATGTTAACTTGGCAATTAGAAATTGTTAGAACCCTTCCTACAAAAATTCCTGGCTACGCCACTGGCTGGAGATAATGACTCGACTCGAGTTGGAGTCTAGTGATCCAAACCAGGGTTACTCAAACTTTTGGTGTTATGGAGTCATGAAGAGGTTGATTATTATTTACGGAGCCCCGCAATGAATTCATAAAAATATAAACAAAAAACACATTGTTACTTATCGATTAAGTTCCTGTGTAAATTAAAATTCACTTTATTTATTGACTCCTATATATCGCTGTTTTTTATGCGATACAAGGTAGAAATAAATCTAAATTTATATTAATGCTGTTAATTTGACACTTACAAAAATATCAATAAATAGTGTCGAAATGTAGCAACAAGGCGGTAATTGTAAATTATTTGTTGGAACTTTTAGATAATGTTATATTCGAATTAACGATACCGTTGTCAAATATTATTAATGCCTTTATTGTTTCTTCAGACATTTAAAAAAAAATTTGTCAGTATTTTAATAAGTAAACGAATAGCTCGCGGAGCACCCAGGTTTCTCTCACGAAGCCCTGGGGTGGTAAACGGTACGCGTTACAAGCTCTGTCATTTTATTTTCTTCTTGTTCAAAACGATTGAAACTCGAGGAATATATTCTATATTGTCACCACAATATTTACAATCCGTGACTTTCACGGGTTTATAGTGTGGGAGGCAATGTAGAGTAATGACAGATGTTGCAATGTCGTTATAGATCTGTACCATGACATAGTAATATTTGTGCAACTGGTATTATGCGAACGATATAGACCAGTAGTTCTCAACCTTTTTTCTATCGCAGCCACTTTTGTCGCATAAAATTCGGTGGCCCACTACCTATCTCATGCAAGAGAAAAACTACAAGAAAAACGAAATACGCATTTTGCAAAAATAAATACTTCAATAATTAGAATGAAAAGCAGCAGCATCATTCATTGCTATTACAATAAAAATATGACTATAATGGCACAAACGAAACTAAACTCTTCAATAATCATAGAAACTTTCGATAGACTTGTTTGTGGCCAACCTGTAAATTTTACTATGGCCCAGCTGAGAACCAGTGATATAGGCCGTAGGGTGTCTATAAAGTCATTTTACAATTTCATTTTTGTTATGAAATCAGTTCTCAATATATTCTAACCAGCTTTGTTGTTTTTTGTCAGTAATTGTTTGAGTATTTTTACTTCATTTAATATATCTGTGAGGTCCAAACCAATATATGGTAACGATAAATTTCTTTTGCAAATTAAAACTTTTTAGAATCCTATAGTTAGCCAACGTGTTTAATGTCCAGGGGTTCACAAAGTGGGAAAAATCAAACTCCGGATTACATTTCGATATTTCTAGAGGTGGTTCTGACATTTTTAAATGCCAAATTAGACCGTATTACGTGGGTTTTCTAAAGTCTCGAAGGTCTGAAAAGAGTTTCACGACACGAACATAGATAATGTCTTTTTTTTACGTTTTAAAAGAGGGACGCCCATGCCAGGGGTTACCAAACTGGGCACATGTATACCCGTGGATACATTTCGACTTTTCTAGGGGTACATTAGATTCGGTATAAGTCTATTCTTCACATGTTTACTAATCTTTTTTGTTTATCACCTGATATTAATAATTGGACAAGGAAGTCACATTTTCACCACAGTAGAAACTTTAACTACAGTAACTATCAAGTTTACTTTCGTAGATCACGTGACTTGTTCTGTCCAATCATATCACGCAATTTGTGTGTGTGCAAGAACGATCTATAAATTGTCCGAAGGGTACTTGATGAACGGAAGGTTTGGGGAACCCTGGTTCATACAGTCAAACCTCATCGGTGTATTGTACTGATATAAAAAGAATACACTATGTCAGGGGCGTGGCGAAGAATATTCAAATGGGTGTGAAATATATAATTTCCAAGGCAGATCGTTTAATAGTTATCCTTGAAGGTCTAAAAATCGTTTCAAGCTACGATAAATTGCCATGTATTATACGGCAGGATTTTTTTCTTCACTTAAGCGCCCCTTCTGGGTACGCCCATGCACTATGTATATGCCATAAAACATATATATATATATATATAAATATATCAAATTTCATCCTTTATGCATTTTCCTTATGAAATCTGTATTATTTTCAACTAGGGTTACTCCAGTACAGTCTAGGGGTTTTACGAGTTTACTGTAGTTCAAATCCGAGAAATTATATTATCATATGTATATTGTTTGAATACAACCCAATACGTGCTCGTCTGATAAGAGGCCAGCCTTATAGTCTACCCAGCGTTCCAAATTTCTATACAAACAAACTTCATCAGGAAAATCAAAGTAAATATGTATATATAATTATATAGAATCTAATAAACCTATATAAATACACGTGTCTGGAAAATTCACCGCAGGAAATTTCGCGGCATGAAAAATCGCCATTGTGCTGTAAAACAAGTATTTGTAAAACAGCGATTTTCCTAGAACCTTAGATACAGTAAATTATATTATTATATGCAAATTTGTTTGAATATAAACTAATCCGTACACGACTGATAAGAAGCCAGCCATATAGTCTAGCTGTTTCGAATGTCTATACCTGACATGGGTAAATTCCGGCCCGCGCGCCAAATCCGGCCGTTAAATAATTCAATCTGGCCCGCCTAATGATGCCACAACTTGATGCCAAATTTTGATGTTTTAGCCGAAAAATAGCTCAAGGAAGTTGTTAAAATTGCTATCAAATCTAGTTTCAGGCACGGTGCGTATTGTTTTTCAATTTTGCAACACTGTAAATACTGTTCATAAAATGTAACTTCCACGTCACACTTACATGGCCCGTTTGACTGGATGGGCAATTTTTTTTAACCCGGGTCTAAAAACCTTGCTAAACTGCTGGTCTATACAGGCGAACTTTATTAGTAAAATCAAATCAAATCCGAGAGATTATTTTATCATATGTATATTGTTTGAATATAATCTATTATGTATACGGCCGATAAGAAGCCAGCCATATAGTCTAGCCAACGTTTTTGGTGTCTATACAGACAAACTTCACCAGAAAAATAAATAGTAAACAAGCCGGTAGGCGCCCAGGATCTCCGCTGATACATGCGGCGGCCCACCCTTCAGTAAACCGTTTCCATCCACGCCAAATTGCACCTATAATAACAGCGTATTTCAATGCCCACGTTACCGAAACTGCCATTTCATTTTGAGCGCTGCGCGTTTGTCGGTATTAGCGGGTCAACAAAATTTCTAACGCTTCCCCAGTGCATGGATGACGCTCCAGAAGTGTGTGTACCAATATGGAGGAAACTATTTTTGTTCGCCTACTTTACATCAAGTTATGTAAAGGGACGGAAGACTATCGGCAAGAGGTATATTCACTTGACTAACACAGACAGTCCCCGAACTCGTAATAGAACTAAAATAAGGAAAATTATGGTCTAACCCTAACCTGGTACACACATTACGGGAGTACCGAACAATTTTATCGTAGACATCTACTTTATGCAGATCACCACACGTTGTGAGAGTGTGAAGACATCTGATAAAATATTGCATCCACAGCCGCAGAACAGTTGGAGGAAGGCCATCATGCCAGATGCAAAACTGATTTTAGTTTTTTTACTATAGAAAACTCCCCGTTCTTCCTAGGTTCATTGCTCGATAAGGTTACACCACAGGGTGTTTTAACTTTATTCATGGAATGTCTGAACCTAATGGGATCTACCAATCAAAATAACACTGAAAAGATAAACAAGTGGCCCTAAATGCAAAACGCACCTGAAAAGGGGCACGAGCTAAAATATTTGGAAGTCACTGATCGCATCGTGAATATATTAATCACAAAATAAACAAATATCGGTTCAGTGGGTTGATACAATAAATCTCTTGACTATATTGTATTAACTATCATAACCGATATTTGTTTATTTTAGGTTTGAAATATTTACGATTAATCATTGTCAACACAAAAAAACTTGTAAAAATCTGTAATGTAATAATAATATCATGTAAATGCGATACAGTTACCTTTACAGGGTACTCCCGTAGTGTGTGTGTGTACCAGGTTAGGGTTAGGCCATAATTTTATTCTGATTTTTTCATTTTATTTATATTACGAGTTCGGGGACTGTCTGTGTTAGACAAGTGGATATCCCCCTGCCCATAGGTTTGAGTTCTTTTACACAACTTGATGTGAATTAGACGAACAAAATTAGTTACTTCCATATCGGTACACACACACATCGGTACACAGCCTGTAGCGCCAAAAAACTTTTAAAATCGCGAATGATAATATATATATTAGATACAGTTACCCGTGTATAGCTTTACTCAGAGCGAAAACCTCTTCAAAACATATTATTGCATCACATACGGGGATTTGTTTTACCAATTTTAACGATTTGTTTACATATTAACAAAATAGGGGTAATTCGACACCCCTTAAACTACCGTCACCCCACTTAAAAACATGTCTCATAATTATTCTTATCCCCGATACGCTCGGTTTCCCCAATTAATCCGATCTTTTATTGAACGAACAATAGTTTTTGAAAAGAGCTATTAAAACGGCTGGATTATGTTTAGCATTTGGCTGCGCCATTTGTGGAATTTTTTTTTCACAAAAGCTGCTCTTTGACAGTGTTTAGTTGAGATGTTCAACTATCTTTTTTTTTCACACCCAAGCCTCGCTCAAATCGCAAAAATAAAACCATTCACTAAGAGTTCTTTTCATCTGTGGCCTCTCGCAATTCTCTTTCAACTTTTAGTTGAGGACTCGAAAACTTGATTTGAGAGACGTGCAACATATCAGTGCTGCTTGTTAAGACCTTCGTTTAGAGCGTAAAGACGCCATATACCGAGTGAAATACTGTGGCCACACGGGTTAATCAGCGTAGAAACGACGTATATGAAAAGCACCACCCAAAATACTCGTAGAAAATCATTTTTCACCAATGTCTTGTAAGTGGATAACACGGAATTGTTATTTTTTAAAAACCGCGTCTCATAATTACTCATACGTGCCCCGGTTCCATTTCACTGATTCAATTAATCCTATTTGACACCGAACAGTGATTTCTAAGTTAAAAACAATTCCAAACCAAACAATATCGGCTTAAAACTAAGTCTTATTCAAACAACGTTGAGCCTCTTACGATACTTACAACTCATTCAATAAACAGGACACCAGTGAATCATAAAACATTTATTAGGATTGAGTACTGTAAATTAATGAACGATTTATCTTTTAACAAACTTGAAACGGATATAGTTACCGGTAGCATGTTACATTTATATTTTGTCAAGTTTGGCGTGAAACGTTGTCAAAGTGAATTTCTCTGCGATGACGTCACATGATTGATGATATCATCAATTAGAAAACTGTCTCAAGAAGTGTGAATGTGTCTGGAATTTTTTGTATAATAGATAATCGGCCTAGTATGATTTCAGCGTGAATTATTTTTATCAGAAATTCGGGTACTCCCGTAGTGTGTGTACCGGGTTGGGGTTAGGTCATAATTTTATTTCGATTTTCCTTATTTTAGTTCTATTACGAGTTCGGGGACTGTCCGTGTTAGCCAAGTGAATACACCCCCTGCTTATAGGCTTTCGTCCCTTCACACAACTTGATGTACTGTAGGCGAACAAAATTAGTTACCCCCATATTGGTACACCCTGAAGCGACGAAAATTCCCAGTGCGACCGCGTTTTGAATGAGATTAATGTCACATATTTTGTGCGAAGGTTACCCGACTTTTATCAAGGTTCACCTTTAAGAGAAGAAATATAAAACTTCAAAAATTTCAAACTGCGATAAATGCACTAAGAGGTCGGTTTCTCTTTGTAAAATAGACTTTGATATAGTTCGGAGGTCCCAACCCTTTTTTTCAAGCGATTCAAAGTAAAATCTCGCGACCCAATGAGATAATCAAATATTAAATGCCATCTAACATAATACATTTATGTCCACAAAATTAATGATCTAAATAAAACAATCATTTTTAAATAAAATTTATTCTTTCAAATTACTTCAAAGTGAGAAAACGGCGTATATTTGCCCTCGACGAAGTTTCGAAATCATGGCGTGGCTTTACCTAAAAAAAAACACTGCCAAGTTTACAATTACTATTGAGCAACGCTTTGATACCAAATATAAAATAAACAATAAAATTTATCAGAAAATAACATAAGTAACTTTTGGGATTTTGTTGAAAAAAGCAAGCGACCCAGGAAAATTATCAGGCGACCCAGTTTTGGGTCGCGATCCCTTGATTGAGAAACTTAGATAAAATTATCTTATGATACGAAGTTTGAAAAAATTAATCCTCGTCTCACTAATCTATAAATTTCTACCGTTTTAATTTTTCCATGCTAGTTTGCTTAATTATTTTTGACTCATACGTTAATATAGATATTGGATGGCACGAAATTTAAACAATTCAGCGACAACAAAATATCAACGTTAACACTTCAAACAGCGCGTCACACAAAATGAACATTTCGCTATTCTGAAGGACGAAATTTTTAATTAAAATTTTTTTTGAAAGCCTACTTTTCGAGAAATTCCACAATTTTGTAAACTTGAATCCTATTATTACGATTTACATGTCATTCCTAGCCTTATAGAGATAGAGATAGAGGACAGGGACGTAGCCAAGAATATTTCAATTTTGTTTTTCAAATTTAAATTGCCAAGTTAATAAATATCAGCTAGCGGATCCGGCAAGAGGTCGGAAAAAGTGGGGTTTTCAAGAGTTTTGATCTAAGAAGCGTTTTAAGCTACAAAATATTGCTATGTATGATGAATAAAACTGCTATAATAAAATTCGAAAAAAGGGGGCGGGGGGGGGGGGGGGGCGGGGTCTCAACATGGAATGGAAAGTAAACAAGAGTGCCTAGTTATCCATATAATAAAACCGCTTTATCGGATTTCCTCTCCCCCGTTATAAATATGAAACTCCCATGCTAATATATTATGCTATAATTCGGTCCATGCCATAAATACTAGGTCTCAAACTGACTACACCATAGACATACACGCATTCATTATTACCTAATTTTTTACTAACTCACTTGGTATTTTTGAAAGTGTTCCCCGCCAAAAAAAAATCGGTTTCCCGTTTTCTATAATTAAAATGGGAACATGATTAATGTGTTAAGTGACTTATCCGTCTTAATTTTCTCCTAACGTAACTCCGTTCAGTCTTTGAAAGTTCGCGTCAATGAAAAAATAATTCGTTGTTCCAAGTAATACCTTGATTACTGTAATACCTCTAAGGATAACTGTAGCCTACGCCCTACGCTACTCAAATACCAAGTAAAAAGTCAAGATAGCTCATGAATCAGGGGTGGGCAAGGTATTTGAAACAGGGGACAAAGATGTTGCCCACCTGAAATGGCGGGCCATGAAAGTGTTACATGAAAAGTTGCATTTTATGAACAATATTTAGAGTGTTACAAGAGCTAAAGCACGACAAACCTCGCGCCAAAACTAAATTCAATCGCAATCTCAACAAATTTCATGAGCTATTTTCAACTGAAACATTAAAATTTGATTTCAGTTTGGTTGTGTCAGCATCAGGCGGGCCAGATTGAATTAACCAACGGGCCGGATTTGGCCCGCGGGCCGTGCTTTGCCCATGTCTGCTAGACACTTTTCAATCCACGCACGGGTCAATTAGAAGTTTAAAAAGAGAGAAGTCTTCAAAATGTGGCAACATAACGCAGTATCAAACGTTTGAGACGTACCAAAGATAAATATAGCACAACCGGTGTATAGCAAAACGATATAATTTGCCGACGTTTCGAATTTCTATTCAGAAAAACTTCATAGAAATTCGAAACGTCGGCAAATTATATCGTTTTGCTATATATACACCCGTTGTGCTTTATTCATCTTTGACATGAATATACCTGGTGGCAATCATACGCTGTTTGAGACGTACATTGCGGTGACCGATAAAGTCAGTTTTTGCCACTACCTGTTAAATATATAATATTAAGAAGAGGAGGTAAATCCACTGAAAATGACGTCATTATACTATGATGTCATCTTTATCTCCTCAAGCCCGAGAAAGATGGTGATAACTATTCATGTTTGCAACCAGTACATATTAGTTTACAAAAGTTGAATATTATCCAAGTAGGAAATGGCAGAATATCATCTAACATCGAGTTCTTGTGTTACGAGGTTGCCAACCGCATTAGCTGTTTGTTGATTTACTGCAGCCTTTAACTCACTCTAAAAGTGACAAAATTAGCATACGGCTCCATTCCGATGATAACATACGTGAGGAAAGCGATTTTCATATGCAACACTATATATCAGCTAACACATTTGTTATTTTTATTTGTGTTATTTTTTTTTACGCCACTCTTTCAGTTTCGTGTTTGGTGTAACCCTCTATTTTTTAAATTGTTTGGTCGAAGGTGTTCTCATGCAACCGACTCATATTAGTTTGATAAAAGTTGAGTATTCTCCAAACTAGCAAATAGGACGCCCCAGAAGTGTGTGTACCAATATGGAGGTAACTAATTTTGTTTGCCTACTTTACATCAAGTTGTGTAAAGGGACTGAAACCTATGGGCAGAGGGTATATTCACTCGTCGAACACAGACAGTCCCCGAACTCGTAATAGAACCAAAATAATGAAAACCGGAATGAAATTAGGGCCTAACCTGGTACACAAACAGCGGGAATACCGTAAGTGGCAGGATATCACTTAACATTGGGTACTTATATTACAAATGTTCACCGTCTCATATGCGCTTGTTTACTTATTGCAACCGCAAGTTTACACCCGGGGAACATATTTTGGTTTCCGTTTGGTTTTAAAGTCAATAATCATGTGAGCGTCACAGGTTAAAGGTCACGGGGCTAACTTCCGCGCAAAAACCTTACCCAGGGTGTGAAAATTGGAAAGATCACTTTCATTCAAAAAAGTAATTGGGTATACTTGTCTTGATCCTGGAATAAATAAAACTGTATCGAATTTGATGGGGCATTAAAGAAGGGTCGTTGCCAGAAATTTTCAAATTGCCTGATTAGACCGTTACAGCTAGCGGAAAACGTTGGTTTTCTAAAGTCTTGGAGGTCTAAAAAACGTTTCAAGCTACGAAAAATTCCTATATATGATACAGAATAATGCTTTTTTTACATTTCAGAGGAGGGTACGACCCCCACCCCATGGTCCCCCCCCCCCCCTTTCCTAAAAGCGCCAGTAAATAATACTCGACTCAGCGTGAACGACGTCACGAAAAGAAAATTTATAACATTGACGAACGTGTTGAATACATATTTATACACCTAGGTAAAGTGTATAAGGTGAATCAGCCCGATAGTAGCAATTCATTATAATAAACACAATGTTATCAGTCGCATATATCAAGAACTCTCCACCAGTGTCAATAGTTATTGTTATCTGAAGTACTATTGACTTAAACTTACTCATTTTGGTTTCTAAGGTATCAGCTATTTACCTACATCAGTGGTTCCTAGGGGGGGGCACGGAGAAATTGAAGATGTGCCAAAACACTGGCCACAAAACTGATTTTAGTTTTCCCTTTACAAAAAAAACTCCTCGTTTTCCCCAGTTCAATTTCTTGACAAGGTTATATCACAGAGTGTTTTTATTGTATTGGGTATGACTTGTTTGAACCTGATTGGATTCGGAATCTACCAATCAAAACAACACTATAAATACTACTTTCATGACAAACATAGGGTCCATATGTGCTAAAAGCACCCGGAAGGGGACCACAAGCCATAAAAGGTTTTGAACCACTGACCTAAATGCCTCTGCTGGTATTCAGTTTCTGTTACAGTAGTAATTCAAGTCTAGGGCACAGTGTATAGTGAGCAGAATTGCGTTGATAAATGGCCACATATTACCATCTTCTCATTCCCAGCAAAAAGCTCCATTCTACATGGTTGACACGTCTATATATTTTTTTTAAATCGCCACAAATTTTTTTTTGGAGACATATTTATACGTCTAGGTAAAGTAATATTACTAAATACCACGGAAAAACCAAGATCCACTTAAATAAATATAGATTTAGGATGGTGTATTATAACGCACACCGCGATACTTGAACATCCAGATTTGTGAAAGAAAAATCGTGGGGGCTGGAACGCATGTTTTTATGCAACTAGGTAAAGTGTGCTAAAGTGAATGGGCGCGATTAAAGCAATTCACCATAATAAACAATGTTATCAGTAGTAAATATCGAGAACTTTACGCCAGTGCCGACAGTTATTGTAATCTGAAGTACTATTGACTTAAATCTACTTATTCCGATTGCTATGATATATATAATATCCCCGCATTCTTCTACTGCTACAGCAGTGTCTGAGTCCAGGACAGTGGTGTATGCATGAATCCGTTGATAAATTGTGATATATCATCTCCATAGATCCCATTTGAGCGTTTTTGTATCAACTACTCATAGAAACACACCCGTATTTCTTGAGAATCGCCACATATTTATTGAATACATATTTATACACCTAGGTGAAGTGTACAAATGTGAATCAACCCGAAAGTAGCAATTCATTATAAAAAACACAATGTTATCAGTCGCATATATCAAGAACTCTCTACCAGTGATAACAGTTATTGTTATCTGAAGTACTATTGACTTAAATCTACTTATTCCGATTGATGTGATATCGGCTATTTTTCCGCATGCTTCTTCTGTAATGAAGTTATGATATTATGGTCACAGCTTGTATTTTACTATTTTAAGTACGTTCAATATTTATATGTTTTTCTAAACATGATGAAATGTAGAATGAATTAGATATTACACGTTGGAGATTGATAACGCGATTTATTTGGTTTTCTACTTTTATCACAAATTGAGTAAGTATAAAGCGTACTTTCACAAATGAAATTCTTCCCAAAATCAAGAATTTGCTTTATCGAATATAACTGATTTAGGATGTTTCCGAATACTGAAGGTAGGTTACAATAATTTTATTTTATTTTTTGGGCTATACCCGAGGCATAGCCATGGGGATTGGGGTTGAAAAAGCAACCACCCTTTTTGAGATGTAAAAAAAGCTTTTTTCTGTATCATACATATAATAACTTAATTTTCGTAGCTTTGAAACGATTTTTTGATCTACAGACTCTTGAAAACCCGGCCCACGCCAGCTTTCACGGTCTGACTTGAATAATGGATATGGATTTTTTTAAAAGAGGTATTTAAAATGAGATTTTTGTTACAAACGATTATCCGCACAAAACTTTTTTGCGCGAATAACACCAAAACCCACAAGCAGGGAAACTCATCCGACCCTACTTGACTTAAACAAACAACCCCACACTCTGACAAATCCCCGGATTACTTAATCCTGTGAAATCCTGTCTTGCGTTTCAAGGAGAATATAAATTATGATTAATTCTGTGTTGGATTGGTTAGAAAACTATAGAAAATGTTGAGAATGGTAATAGAAACTATAGTAATAGAAAACAATTGTTCAAATAAAAGCATTATTTTTTGCGAGTAAAAAAATGTAATTTTACATATAATTTGTTAGTGAGAAAGCTTAGAAAAACGTTTCGACAGGGCCATACAAACAATTATTTGCAAAAAAAAAAAATTTCACCTACAAAACACCAAAACCTACACATAGGAAAACTCATCCAACCCTACTTGACTTGAACAAACAAGCCCACACTCTAACAAATCTCCGGATTACTTAATCGTGTGAAATCCTGTCTCGCATTTCAAGGACTCTTCAAAATTATGTCTGGTTAGTCATTGATGTCGCGAAGTGAATGGAAATATTTTAACACAAACGAATTAGAAATCGATATATTGTCGTTTGGTAATTAAAAATGCGGGTGAGTTTTGTTAGACTAGTGATTGCCAACTTATTTTTGTTAAATTCCTTCCTCTTGCCTATTGTGAAACTCTTTATTTCTTCCTCCCTGTGTATATAAACTACTTTATATGTTCAATCTTTTGCCAGTTTTTTTTGCTAGTGTTATGCTCTAGTCGCACTCCCGTACAATTCAAGCAGTTGTTATGTGTCTATGAATAATTATCATAGTAATCACTGTAATACTATGGTTCTATTGCATTTGAACCCACGACAATTGCACCTGCATACTATTGCACCTATGGAATTTTTTTTGTTTTACGGATATTTGAACCCATACTAACCCTAACCCATGGGTTTTAGCACCCGCATATAGATTGAACCCGCGGATATACACATGGGTTCAAATGTACATGGGTTCAAATGTACGGTCCCCTAATACTATATATACTTACCCCGTGATACTACAGCGAATACAAAGCAAAATTGCTCTACATAAACGGTAAAATTTCACCTTGGTGAATCCCCCCTCCCTGGCCAGGAAGCGTCGTGTTAGACAGTTTGATATAACGATATTGGCACACAGTTTAAAAATCTTGGATTTAATGCCTTCACATGGTCTAAGAATCAGCGCATACTAATCAAAATTCCTTTTCAAAACGGCTAAATTTCTCCTTTTCTGAAACCGACGCTCAATGACGTTTCTCCACAAAACCGTGAAATCTAAGTAAAAATCACGTATTTTATCATAGTGTGAGTGGTGGCGAGTATATCCGCGTCGCACGAAGTGGATTTGTTTAATAGTACTTCAACAATTTCAATGAATGTCCGGAATGGTGGAGACCTACTTCAAATATAGATTGATAACATTGTATTGTTTGATGTATTACTGTTATGAAATGAATCATAATACTGGTGTACCGTAAATAGCACGCAATAATTCGCTCTGCAACAGGCTCTAGTTAAGAACTAATAGCGAGTTTCTGATTTCAAATGTATCCCAGCGATATTTCGATTTTCAAAATATTAACATTATTCAAAATGAAATGCTGGTAAAATTAAGTTTTTTTAAAATAAAATATGACGTCGTCATAGCAACACTAGCTACGATGTCTTTACGATCCTAAATAATTTTTGCGTGGGACGAGTGCCATTACACATAGTTCATTACTCTAATGCAGACATGGGCAAACTATGGCCCGCGGGCCAAATCCAGCCCGTTGGGTTGTTCGATCTGGCCCGCCTGATGTTGCCACAACCAAGCTAAAACCAAATTCTGATGTTAACCTATGAAATAGCCGAAGAAATTTGTTAATATTGCGATTAAATTTAGTTTTGTCACGAGGCTTATTTTGTTTTTCACTCGGGCTTTTGTAACACTGAATATTGTTCATAAAATGCAAATTTTACGTCCCACTTACATGGCCCGCCAGTGTGGGTGGGCAAAATTTTTGGCCCGGGTCCAAAAACCATGCCCACCCCCTGCTCTAATGCATAGTTTCTATTTAAAGACTTAAATACTGAACTAATAGCCAGGAATAGATGACTCCGTTAAGACAATCTTGCGAATAATATACTTTACGAATGTCTTGTGGAATAGCGATATATTTAATGTATCACTATTGTAGAATGAATTACACTTCGTATATTAAAAATAGTGCGCGCATAATACGCAATAAAGTAAGACAAAAGCAAATTTATTGATTTGAATATTCAAATGGATCCAAAAAGTGAAAATTTTTTAAAAGTACAGTCTTTATCGTTCTGGATCCTGTGTGCCACAAAGCTAAAGATTTTCAAAGACACAAAACGGCCGTTTTGACATAAAGTCCGTTAAGTAGCCCAAATTTTGCGTGAAATCGAATAAAATTATCTACATTTTTTAAAGTAGTCGGGCTGCGATGACTAATCGCCAATGAGGGGATTTGTTGAATGATATTTCAGAATCTAAAGAGGTTTTTTATCGCCGCTATCATTAAAGAATTAGGTAATGTTAGGATTAGTGGAAACAAATAAACGTTTATTATAGATTGAAAACTATTATTTTTGTGGTGATGCGCAATAAAGTTTTTGGAAATGCGCAAACAAAAGTGTTTTCAAAATCGGCAAATAAAGGCTATTAGACTGAATACTGAATACTGAAAAAAGATTAATTTTTATTTATGAAAGGATTTCATATATTTGGACACCTTGAGTGATTCTAAAATCTAAAATAACATATTTTTTTTAACCATAGTGTTTGTCGTCATCGACACAGTGTACGATAGTGTATCCCCATCAAATCGAGGGATTGGGGCAAGATGCCTACTACTTATCACACTTATTAAATATAACAATTTCCATTGCACATGTGGAACAGAGCTCGCAGTAAGCTCTAGCAGCCACAAGCAATTTACTTTACTAGGTAATTTAAGAGCATGTAATGTATTTATCCAATTACTTAAATCTCAATTTTTAATTCTTGAACATGGCACATAGAACAACCGATTTAAAATCGTTAGTTTTTTTTTCGAAAAAATCGGCTGTTTCACCGATACGAATGCTATTTCATGTATGTGTCCATATCTTTCACAGAATGATAATATCTGCTGTTTGATTTCTAAAATTTTTGTTTTCAAATTTTGTTTCAAGATATTTTTCTTGTATAATTAAGGCAGTAGTTCCCATGCTTTTTTGCCTATAGTGAAAATTATGTAAGCAAACTATAACTCAGGTTAGAATAACACAACATGACCGCCACGATATATTAACTCTTCATTAAGTACAGCCCAAACTACGCGTGAAAACCAACACAATTAATTATTCTTTCCCATAAGATAATAGTCATGCTGTGATGACTAATCGCCAGTGAGAGATTTGTTGAAGGATATTGAGTGGTTTTCTATCGTTGCTATCTTCAAAGATTTATGTAATCCATGGATTTGTAAGAGTGTGGATTTGTTAATGTTCGGATTAGTGGAAACAAATAAACGTTTATTATAGTTTCATAAGATTGAACCCAATCTGTTTTTTGAAGATTATAGACTCCGTAAAATTTCTTGAAATATGTGAATGATGGCGTTTCCATAACTTGGCAAATGAAATCATTTTGACTCAGTTGTTTAAAAATGACTAAATGAATAAGTGGTGTTAGAATATGTTTTTTTCATGATAATGATTAAAAGGCAAAGAGTGAACATTTTTGGCGTGGGTATGTTACTTTAAAATTATATTGAATAAATTTGTATTTACGAGATTGGATAGTACAAAGTTTGTCCTGAATATTGCTTTATTCACAAACACTGTATTGACGGCGCTCCAGAAGTATGTGTACCAATATGGAAGTAACTAATTTTGTTCGCCTACTTTACATCAAGTTGTGTAAAGAGACTGTAACCTATCGGCAAAGAGTAAATTCACTAGGCACAACCACAGCCAGTCTCCGAACTTGTAATAGAACTAAATAAGGAAAATTGGAATAAAATTATGGCCTAATCCTAACCTGGCAAATTCGTAAAAGTGCAAACAATTTGCTCTTATTTCACAAATAATTTTTTTTTATTAATAACTTGTTGTTTCTTATTCTTACCTAATCCTTTGTATTTTTAACCCAATTTGGATCTACTATTGTACAAAAACATCCTCCTATCTGAGGTGCTTTACCAGACTTTAAATAAACAATTAAAGGGTGTGGATTTACTGATCCAAACTTGTTATTGTAAGAATGACGTCATCATTAGTTGTTTGTTCAAAATTACGTCATGTCACGTGATATCCTTGTGAGTTATTTCGTTTTTACGCTTTTATCTGAAGAAACAGGTCGTTTCACGATATTTGAATATTTTCGTTAGATTGAACACTTCAAACCTTGCTCAAAGCGAAATTGTAAAACAAATGAATTAAATGATAATTAATTAAACCAGCAGCAAATATATCAGAGACCGAATCCCTAAGAAATATTAAAAGAAAAACAAATTGAAAGAATCCGAATAAGAACAGAACAGAAAATTACCTGACCAACGTTCAAAATGGTTGTAACCGTTGGGTATAGACAATCTTTAACCGATTATCCGGTAAACAATTTCAAGACATGTATATATATCACGTTGGGTAATTTGTATGCTCTAAGTCTAAGGCAAGGGTTACTAAATTTATACATTTCGACTAGAATTCCCCTTTACGTAACAATGACTGCTTGCACAGAGCCTGTTGAAAAGTGGAAAGCGTAATAAATATCTATCTGCGTTTAAAAACAATCAACCAGCTAATTATTGCCAATCCAATTTATACCATATCCAACTAAATACGGGTGACCAATAAAACAGAACCCTAGCTATTTAAAACATATTTCACGGCAGAAAACATATCTTTTTTTCAAAGCTTCCAAGATTACTGAAATTTTTAGTGCAATTATACACGAACAGAGGTTCAAAAAATAACCCAGTTTATTCAAAACATATTTCTGAGAGAACATATATTTGGGTACAATCAATAAATGCTTTAATCCTAGTAATTTGGAAAACATTCTAGAAAGAACATAACTTCTGTGCAAAGCGTTCCAAATTAATGAAATTGGGTGCAATCATCACACAAACAGAGGTTCAAGTTTTAAATAAATTTTCCCCCTTCGCATGAAGATAATTAGGAAAGGTATGAATTCTGCAAAAATATGAATTCTGGAATTCTGATTTTGCGTCACCGTATTGCGTAACCACACACATACACTTTGTGGACCTACTGAAGTATGCGCACCAAGATGGCGCCCAACCTGATATAAGATTGTGTACAAGGTTAGGGTTCAGGTTGTGCGACATCTTGGTGCGCATACTTCAGGACTACCCACTTTTTTTTATCGATCTCTGCGAAAAGTAAGCGTGAAATATATTTTCTTCATTTTCATATAAGTAATTGCGTTATATGTGGCGTCCATAAAGTCCTAACAATTTTAAATTGCAAAGGGAATTTATCGATACCATATATTGTTTTAGCCCTCACAGATGTAATGAAGTAAAAATACTTAAAGAATAATTGATTAAAAAACAACAAACCTGGTAAAGATATATTGAGAACTGACTTCATAATAAAATTTAAATTGTAAAAGAACTTCATGGACGAACACTCTGTATAGCCTTGTTGGGCGTTTCATATTATGTACCTTGTTATTTAATTACCGATTTCATCCTTAAATGATAGGCCATTGGCGAGCATTTTACCATATCCACCACATACCAATATCGAAGTTTCAAGTTGTTTCACACAGTTTGAAACACATGCTTTGAAAGTAAGTCAATGCTCGGACCCAACTATACACAAGGGCCAAGCGTGCGTTAATAGTTATTAATTTAAGTGCAATATTATCTATAATTAACAATACTGGCCGTGCGGAAATCTTGACTATACGGGCTTCACAATTTCAATTTTTTATGAAGTCAGTTCTCAATATATTTTAACTATAGGTTTGTTAATTTTTATTCAGTAATCGTTAAGTCATATTACTTATTAATTGATACAATTGAGAGGGCCAAAACAATATATGGTAACGATAAATTTATTTGGCAATGTTAAATTATTTCAAGATTTCAAGGATGCCTTATATTATTAAAATAATGTCATTTTTGCCAACTTAACGTAAATTCTTCGTACGTCTATGCGCTTACAAATTCAGAATTTTGGAACAGAGAGGGGTAAGGTTATTGGATTAGGGGCCAGAAAATTTGTTCACCCAGACTGGCGGGCCATGTAAGTGTGACGTAAAAAGTTACATTTTATGAACAATATTTACAGAGTTACAAAAGCAAAATTGGGAAGCAATGAGCCTCGTGCTAAATCTAAGTTTAATCGCAATCCCAACAATTTTTTTGAGTTGAAAAATCAAAATTTGGTTTGATTTCGGATGTGGAAGCATCGGTCGGGCCAGATTGAATTACCTAACGAGTCGGATTTGAACCGCGGGCCGTAGTTTGCCCATGTCAACTCTAGAACATAATCGTAAATACTTCATACGTCTATGCACTTACAAATTCAGAACTTTGACATGACGTGTTTTTATTACCCATCTGTATTCGGTGAGTTACGACTATCATAACAAGACATTTGTGAATTAAATTTGTCATAATACTCAGTCAACGATTACTCGCTTAGTTAGACATGAATGAAGGTATCGAAAGATGCGGGGGATCGTCGGAATGAAGTTTTTTTTTACATGGACCGTCTTGGACTGGTTATGTCTAGTTATCATTATATGATTTGAAAGATTCTTTGCACAAAATAATTTGACACTTTTGATATATCGCACTTTTCTTATTTCTTTTACTGGTATTTACTGACATCGTCACGGGGTCTGTGGTTCCGCAAGTATCTTTTTGCTATAGTCAGTGTTCGCTTGCAATTCCTTTTCATAGGACGCCTTGCGATTTCGTTATGAATAATTAAGGCATTTTACAGTATAGTCTCTGATATCATACAACAGCGGTTTCCAAAAGGAAAAGATTTGCTAACTGCTCCCCGAAAATTAACAAGGTTGTGTTATACGTAACTAATATATGATTGAAAGAAGTTGGTCATTAAACTGTTGTTATAGCAAATTGTTACTCAATATATTTCAACTTCATTTGGTGTCTGATTACTGGGGGTTTGGGTTGATTGTTTTATAACTAGGGAATAACGGGAAAGAGGTTGAGAACCCTTGAAACAGATAGTAAAGCGTAAGTATGTTTTATTCCAAACACGTTGAAAATGCGTGAATGGAAAGTAAATGTTGAATGAAATGAAAAGTTTTGAAATGTAAATATCCAAATATTCTTATTTTTATTCCACCATTTGTAAGGCGCGCCCCACCGCTTAAGAAACACTGTCTTACATCAAACTTTTATAAAACACAATCACAGCAAATTCCATTTCACAGGCCATAACTTTTTATTGATAATTAACTTCATTCGTCTCGAGCCAGGAATGTTTTGCTACCTTGCTTTAAAAACAACTCCCTATATTTTCAATCTCGAAATAGAAATGTAAACAGAGGTAAATTTTGTCCAGCGATTGTCTTAAGCACTTATACAAGCTTGCTTTAGATCCGTTGTTGTTGTCAAACGGTAGGTCGCGCTCCGTAAGGGGGCGTAGACAATTTTTTGAGGGGGCGTAGGGCTAATTAAAAATAGAAAAATTTTTTAATTTTATTTTACCCGTCTTATTCTGGGTTCTTATATTTGCATTTAATTCATTACTTACTTTCCATCTACGTATTTTTAACGTGTTTTTAAAAATCTATATACGTTCGCCTTACTCTCTGTTATTTGTAGCTTATTGTTAGCTAGTATTTTGTTTCGTGCGAGGCGCGAGACTTTCTAAAAAGCGGCTAAAAAAGTTTGAAAGTCAGTGTATTATAGGATATGTATAGGCGCACTAGCTCAATTGGCTGCATATGTGCGTATATTGAATTATCCTAGCTTGGGTTGATGATAATTGTGTATAATACATTTGCAACAGTTTGCATATGCATATATATCGGTTGTATATGCACAAATATGACGAGTTTACAGAAATATAATTTTAGCTCAGATAAATTTTATTGACGCTTATTCTTGCTTGGATTCATAATAGTATATATACATATTGAATTGACTGTATTTATAAAAATGCAAATGACGTGGACATGACGAGTTCACATACATGTAATTTAGGTTTAGATAAGTTTTGTTCAAGATATGTGTTAATGTCTATACTTGCTTGAGTCTGGGATATTTTAAGATAATTGTGCATATTAGATTGTCTGTATATGCATGTATATTGAATGTATGTGTACGTATAGACAAATTGATCCACAAATTGAATGTCAGCTTAGATGATTGTTTCAACGTTTATATTAGCTTGGGTTAGTGATAATTGCGTATTAATACATTTGCGATTGTCTCCATATGCATGTACATTGGTTGTACAAGCACACATATTATGACGTAGAAATGACGTGTTTACAGAAATATAATTTTAGCTTAGATAAATGTTATCAACGCTTTTACTAATTCTTGGTTCATAATAGTGCCGAGTATATATGCACATAGGATTGTTAGTATATGCACGTATATTGGCTGTATATGCACGTAGACATGACAAGTTTACAGAAATAGAATTTTAGCTTAGATGAATTTGATTAACACGTATACTAACTTGGTTTCATAATAGTTTCAAGTGTATATGCACATAGGATTGGCAGTATTTATACTATATTGACTGTATATGCATGCAAATGACGTGGACATGACGAGTTTACAGAAATATAATTTCAGCTTAGATAAATTTGATTAACGCTTATACTAGCTTGGTTTCATGATAGTTCCGAGTATATATGCTTATTAGATTGGCTGTATTTATAGTAGATTGGCTGTATATGCACTTGAATGAGGTGGGCATAACGAGAATTTTAAAAATTAAAATTTTGGTTTGGTTTGGCTTACCAGTTGATCCAATCAAGTCTTCAAACTGAAATTCACTTCATTGGTTTATTTTCGTTTTCTTACAAAAGCATTACTCCCGGAGAATTCATTTTATTGCAACATTCATGGTCAATCTAAAGATGCCACATTAGAGACTTACTTACACCGTGCAATAAATTCCATAAACAAGTCTGAATCGAAAACAACAAAGTAGTCGCACATCACGTTTCAGTTGCCTTTTATTCATAGTATAAAAACACTCTATGCCTATTACAGCGGCTCAGTCAGAAATTTTCAAAAGGGAGCAGGTCTGAAATTTTTTATTGCCAGGTTAACAGCTAGCAGGCCCATGAGTTTTCAAGAGTCTTTGAGGGTTTAAAAAGCTTTTCAAGCTACGTAAATGGCTATGTACGATACAGATGTTTATTTTTTTTACATCCCACCTTGCCTACTATATCATAAAAATGTAATAGATTGAAACTGACCTGACATATGTCGGTTTTTCCAAATATAAATATGATTTTTACCTGACAGCACATGTTTGCACCAGCCTTGTTGGGAGTGACATTATATGGTAAATGCCTCGCATAACTTAATAGCAGAAGTTTCCATACTTACTATTAAGATAACCCACTCCTGAAATAATGTAAAACTACATATTAACACAGAAATAATTTTTTTTGAAAGAATCGATTACCTCGCCAGCAGTGTTTCCATGGATGAAATCAATACATTGCTTTGACAAAGCTGATAATTTTATATCTGTAACACAACAAGGTCTTCAACGTTGTTTGCCGTCAAGATATGTTTAATACTTTACAGGAATTTCAATAGGAGGTATACAAGGGTATTGTTTACTAAACTGCAAATACTTTTTTCTTGTTCAATTCCTACTTCGGATCCGTATGTGTTAGTAGCCACAAGGAAGCTTGAACATCATGAAGTTAAATACGAATTGCATTATCTCTCCATTTTATATTGCTATTTCGTGGAAAGAGATTATGTTTTTGCTACTTTACAGAAACACTGTTTTTTTAGTGCGTGTGATAACATTGTTATGTGTCGCTATTCTTCACTGATTCATTGAGCCGAGTTTCCATCGTTTGCCACAAAACTCTTTGTATTTTTATTGTTTCAAAAGATTTTATCTATGAGACTGTTTTATATTTATAGCCGTTAAGAAGAAAAATTTTAAATTTTAACACGCACCCTCTGAAATCAAAAGTTATGTGTTAGCGCTACAGTCTATCTAGTTGAAGAACAAACTTTGCTTTGACAAAACTATAACCTTATATGTAGTCATACTGTGTATATTGGTATAATCGTTGGTGCTCCAGAAGTGTATGTACCAATATGCAATTTTGTTCGTCTTTTTTACATCAAGTTGTGTAAAGGGACTGAAACTTATGGGCATTAGGTATATTCGCTTGGCTAACACAGACAGTTCCCGGACATCCCGAAGTATGCGCTCCAAGATGGCGCACAACCTGAAATCAGGTTGTAAACCAAGTTAGGGTTCAGGTTATGCGACATCTTGGTGCGCATACTACAGGAGTACTCAGTCCCCGAACTCGTAATAGAACTAAAATAAGGAAAATCGTAATAAAATTATGGCCTAAGCTTAACCTAGTACACACACTACGAAAGTATCAAAAGTATATCCTTGTATTTATATTGCTCGGATATACAATATTACAGTATATCCTTATCACAGCGGGGGACGTTTGACACTTTACAGAAAAAACTGTTTATTTAGGGCGTGTGATGAACTTGTTATTTGTCGCTGTATTTCACTGATTCATTGGCTTGTTTCTACCGTTTGCCACGAGATTCTTTGTCCTCGGAGTATTCTAGAAGATATTATCAGAAAGAGTGTTTGTTTCATTCAGAGAGTGTGTTGTATTCATAGCCGTAAGAGAACTCACTTTTGTGAAAGGAGATTAATTTTGGGCTCGATATCGTTTTGAACCATAAATTATGTGTTGACGAATATTAGATATAGTACAGATATCGTCTTAGTGTTTCCCAACCATAACTGGGTCGCCTAGAACCCTCCTCGTGTCGTCTATTTTTTTAAGAAAAATATAAAAGTTACTGATATTAGTTTGTAGTCAATTTTTTCTTCTTTATTTGGTATTGTAGTGTTGCTCAATAGTAATTGTATATGTGGAAATTATCACAGTGTATCAATTTTGCTTAACGGCTCAATGATTTCATTAATTAACACAAAGAACCGTTGTGATCATACTTTATGCAAAATATGACAATTTTTGAATTACTATTGAAATACTATTAAATAACAACATACAACTTCATTAATTCTTTGTATTGAACAAACGACTTATATCGTTTAACAGACTGTTATTTCAGGTAATAAGAAAGACAAAGCACTAAACACACAAAGATCATGGGGTGAAATGTAATCCGCTTTCAACGTCGTGTTGATTTGGGGCTTTGTGACATCGTTTGGGTGTTTTGTATGTGTGTGTGTACCCATGGATCGTTTTTCTAAATTGTTGTTATTGTTGTTGTTTTAATCGATTTTATCTGTAACTAATAAACGCATTAAATAATTCCAAATTCAGTACATAATAATGAAAGAAGGCACTGAAAGGCTATTATTTTCAATTTCTTACCATTGTCCGAGTCTTCTGTCGATTCTGTCGATTCGATGTGAATAAATACTAATTTTTTGGTGCTTCTGAAGTATGCGCACCAAGATGTCGCATAAACTGAACCTTAACCTGATACACAACTTGAATTATTTATTTTTTTTGAGGGTGGGGCGAGGTGTTTTTGCGGGACTGCTTTGTACAAAAAAATGACATTATGGAATCTGAAATTTCTAAATCTGACAAAAAAAATATGAAATTTCACATTGCCAAATCAGATCGTATCAGCAAGCGGGTCCGTAAAAACGTGTGGAGATTTATAAGTCATGAGCGTCTACCAAAAAAATTGCTATGTTTGATACAGAAATCTATTTTTTTTTCTAATTCTAAAGGGGAGGTGTTCAAATTCTGACCTTCAACCAAACCGGCTACTCCGCTGCTTTGTCTACACCATTTATTACACCTTGAACGAGAGTTGAGCACTAAATTAGAACCCGAAAAATTTAACTATGATGCCAACATATCCTAAGCCCTAGGCCGCTGGATCTTTTCCGCGGCCTCACCCAAATCTGAACATTGTAAAAACAAGAATTTTCACTTTTTCGAACGTGTTAATTTTTTTTTCTCGAATCGTTATGAATACAAGTTCCTATAAACACTGAACAATACCTTAATGATAAAAGTCATTAAGATGATTAATGAGTTTATATTAGTACACCTATCAACCTATCAAATACTTTATATCAGATCATGTAAGGTTCAAAGATAAGTTATATACGTTATCTACGAATCATATGCGGGCCTTGTTTGTAGAGGATATATTATATAATTTAACCCTGGCAGGCCATGATGTTTTGTAAACTCAGAAATGGCTGATTTTTTGTCTTTAAACCAGGGTAAATATGTTATGTCAATATTAAATGTGGTTGTATTGATGTTTTGAATGGATTTTTGTTATCTCGCTTGAAATCGGTGAAATTTGAATAATTCTTCAACAATTCCGCTTAGAACAAGACGTTAAGCAAGAAAACACAAAACACACCGAAAAAGATTCAGGCAACCACGTTTATACAGTAAAAGCTAACATTACGTATAGAATGCCAGCCTGTTATCTCGTTTGAAATCTGTAGAATTTTCAAAAAAAGAAGCCAACATTGATAAGCAGGCACGATTTCAGGCTGAAAGATACTATGTATACAATGACGTGCAATTACGTATTGAACTTGATATTTTTGAAGTTACCCTCTAAGAGTAGGATCGTGCGTTTTTCCTTTCATTTGGTTTCCAACCTCATTTGATAAATCATTGACTACAGAAAAAAAAAACGTAATTTTGTTGTCCTAATGTCCAAACATGAACAAAACAAACTCAATATCAAAATCAAAACCAACACAGATGTTACATCCACATCCACATATTAAATTACTATACTCATTTATCATTTTGTCACATTCTTAAAAGATCCGACGTGTTAAAATATTTTTTCTGATTCAAATGACATTTTAATTATGTTGATATATTTTGTGTTTGGGAACATTAGTTAAAACCGCGTTTAGTGATTTTTATCTCTTGTCATCAAATATGGAAAAGATCGGTATCATCAACCAAGTAAAAACTGCACTGGTCTGTATTCGTTATTCATTGAGCCTCAAGAATATTTTATTTGCGTTAACTTCCTCCAAAAAGATCGAAAACAACAATTCTAGAGGGAACATAACTTTTGTACAGAGCGTCTTAGATTACTGAAACTCTTGGGTACAATTATACACAAACAGAAGTTTATTAAACAACAGTTTATTTTTTTTATTTTTATTTTTTTTGGGGGGAGGGGTCTCTGTACATACGTATACCTGTTTGCACCAAAATGTAACAGCATGTATCTGAATAAAAATTAACAAAGTATAAATAAAATATATTGGTAAAATTTAATCAGAAAGTCGGTAGGTGTGAGCCTGTGGGTTGTTGTGTGGAGCTTGAAATTTTTAATTTAAAAGTCTTTGCCATGAATCCCACTTTATAAGCATACACTGGTCACATGCCTAAAATATTACACCAACGCTGACGCAGAAAATAATTATTAACGCCGATCTTAGCTCAGATAAAAATGCTGTCGTACGGGACGTCGAATTATAATAAATAGCGACCTTGCACTGAAATCTTCTGTAAAAGAAAGTTCTATTTTTTACATATTCAGATTCTTGGCGCGGTTCTTCTTTTCAATTTTTTAACCAATATCTGGAATTTTTTTCTAACTGAACTCTAAGAAGTTAGAACACTCTCCAAATTTGTCAAAAAGCGACCATTTTAAAGGGTTGCGATATACGCAAATGCATTTTGTGGGCACTCGCAGGTATATCAAGTTACGATTTAATGTTTAAACTGCGGTATTTTACCTTCCAGTAATGTGTTGATCTGAACAGACTATGTATTTGAATTGACCACAGCATGCATTATGTATTATAACCGTCCCACTCTGATGAAAACACTTTTATTTGTCGATGAGTTTTAGCGGAACTAACCTTTTATCTTACTGGGTACTCCCGGAGTGTGTGTACCATGTTAGGATTAAGTCATAATTTTATTCCGACTTTTCTTATATTAGTTGTGTAAAGGGACTGAAACCTATGGGTAGGGGAATATTCACTTGGCTAACACAGACAGTTTCCAAACTCTTAATAGAACAATAATAAGGAAAATCGGAATAAAATTATGGTCTAACCTTATCTTGGTACACACACTGCGGGAGTATTTTTGTTCATTAATTGACTTTCTGCTTGTTCAGAGACTTATTCGAGACAAAATTACTGTCAAAGTTTAAATGAGCAATTAATGACATTAAAAAATTCATAATTCTCTGCTATGGCAACACAACGATGACGTCAAAGTTTGATGAGAAAACCGCTTCTGCTTTGTTTATTTATTTTGACTTCATGGTACCGGGAAACTCGATCGTGAAAATGTCCATCTGGCAGTTTTGATAGAAAATAAATAAACAAAAAGACCGGCGGTTTTATCGAAAATATGTCGAATTTTTAATCTTCTACAATATGTTTCTTTCTGAATAAAATTTAGATGAATTCTAACTGATTAAAAACAGCAAGACACATGCTCTATATCAACCTATATGTGTTGCGACCCGAAACTGAAAATTACGTCACCTCAGCATGTATATAAAATTTGTATTCGATATTTCGAATAATATAAGCGAATTTAACCTCGATAAATTGAGTGTGCTCGACTGTATGTTATTGATTGGTTGAATTAGAACTTTGTATTTGTATTCTGGTTCGACAATTCCTGAAAAATTTATTCATGAAAATATAATTCTGGACCTTTTGGTGAAAAAGTCATTACAAATGATGGCTTTAGTTACCAGAATTGTTTGAGGAGTTAACAAGGTTCTCGCATAGCTACCTTGTGCAAACTCATTATTGCAATTTCATTTTAATTGTATGTATGCGTGATTGCCTGCCTGTGTATATGTGCTCGTCTGTGTGAGTGTATGTGAGTTCGTCTGTATGAACTTTTGGCTTATCAAGTCAAATCAGATTAACACTTTGTTTGAGTTTGATACTTAATATTTTTCCTTTTCTTATGATCCCACTCTGTTAGTTTTGTTTTCACAACTTGAGTTTTAGGAGTTTCCCGATGCAATGTTATAGAGTCTATATAGACCAGGTTGGTCCAAGGTTGTCGGCTCCGCGGGCCACAAAATTATTTTTGCATTGTTCGCGGGCCACAATAGTGCCAGGAATAGGTAAACAGTGCAATACAAAACAAACTCATTTATTGTGCAAACACATAGTTATCAGGCATAGCCATTCTAGGCTAATAGAATCCGCATTCGATTTTTAGTTTTCTATGATGCCTATATTGTTTGCATATATAGTTAAAAAGCCAGATAACAATTCAGACCACCAAGCACATCATTCAACTTTGCTAGTTTCCCCAGCTATTCATAACACTATTCAATTTAGTGACAATAGTGATGACAATATGTCAAAAGATTTTTCTGAATAATTTTATGACGAAACAACACGGAATGCAATTTTTTGATTACTCTCCGAATGTGATGCAGGCCACAGATAATGAAGCGGCGGGCCACATGTGGCCTGCGGGCCTGGGTTTAAACCACCCTGATATAGACCATCGGTAATCAATCGAAGGCCACAGAGCAGTTAGAATGAGGGGGGGGATAAATTCTATGCGCAAAAAGGTTTAAAACGCACAGAATTTATTTAAGTTGAAGGGTTCTACCAAGAGGAAGTGGTATGTATTCACTCTCCTGAAAGTATTAAATTATTTCACACACACTCATATGCACTTGAAAGTAAATCACTTCCTCAAAACAACCCCGGCCACTCACTTCTTATAGTCATTAATGAATTCTTGTCGAATCTTTGATGTTTCCCAAAACATATTACGAACGACTTTATATCTTAATTTACTCGGACAAAAGAAAGCAATGACTCGAATGTAAAATGAACAACTAACTATTCAATGTGGAATACTCAAATACAGTATTTGAGTGGTAGAAAAATTTATACACACACGCAGACAGACAACCACTCACACTTACACACAATCAAACACACATGTACGAAAATAGACACCTACGAACATACATTTTCAGACAGAAGAGTACACATAGACGGAAGAGCACACATACACACACAACTTGACGAGCACACGTACACCACCATAGACACATACAAACTCAGAGATACAAACTCACACACACACACAAACTTACATACATACACACACAGACAGATGAGCCCACATACACGTACAGACAGACAATCACGCTCATATAAAATTAAAAAGACATGAGCACCAGTGTTTTTCTGAAGTATTCATACGATCACTCACCTAATAAGCAATTAACTCCTCAAATAATTCTGATCGCTAAAGCCAAAATTCTGAGAGAGCGAGAGAGAGCGATTTATTGTTTCGTCAACCAGAAAACAAGCAGTGGTATAATAAAATATGTAAAATATACCAAATATGCAAGTTAATTCGTTATAGACTGGAGGGAGCGATGCTGCCATAAAGGTCATCGGAGTCAGTTCATCTTAAGTAATGAGGCGAGCACCCAATTAAAAGCAATTCAATTTTTCTAAACAATTCCGAACACTTTCTCCTTATAGTCATTAATAAAGTCCTGTCACATATTTGATATTTTCCAAAACATCTTACGAACGACTTTATATCTTAATCCAGGATTATCTTCACTTTGGCTAAGTGTTAGTGTTACAAGAAGTCAAAAACAAAAATAAATAGGTTTGAAGCTTTTTTTATAAAGCGTTTACATACTTTCAGTCCAAACAAGGCGTGGACAAACAGGTCATCATAAAAAGTGGACTTTTTTTTAGCTTTTTATGAATCCTTTGCATCCAGCGATGAGTAGTTGTGACCAGTGTTAGCATGGGTGTAGATATGGTTTATCAATGGGGGCGAGGAGGGATGGTGGGCGAAACAGCCAGAGAAGTTTGCAAAAGTCTTGTAAGTCTAAAAATACTGTTAATTAACCGCGAAAGCGAGTCAACCAATTGGTTCTTGGTTCATCATCTGTCATATTTCTTTGAAGAGTTTGCATCAGTGCTTTGGGCAAAGCCTTCTATGCAAGCAAGCTTTTTGACAGTATTTCAGTTACTGTGAAATGCATTTTAAACCTTTAACGACTGGCGCTTTTTAAGTGTTTGGCTTTACATTGAATTTGGTGATACATTCTAGATTAGAATAGGGTTACCATAATAGATGGGCAAATAGTTGAAGTAAGCTTGTAAAGCTGTACTTATCACTTCTCTAGATTTTCATCTATTATTATAATCTTTTGAAGTTGTATTAGTACTTTGGACAAGCGTTTTTAACAGTATTGAAGTAACGGTAAAATGCTATTCAAACTTTCGAAGACTGACGTTTTTTAACAGCATTAAAGTTACGGTAAAATGTAATTTAAACCGTTACCGACTGATTCTTTTTGACAGTAAATGTTGGTTGTCGTTAAATTGAATTCGATGATACATTCTAGGTTAGAATAGGTCTACCATAATAGGTAAAGGGCTGAAGCATTGCCGTATTTATCACAATTTCAGGCATAATGTTATCTTGCAAATACTTCTTTAAAGCATAGGTTCCCAAAGTGATCCGTGCAGAGCCCGGATTCGCGAGCTGTTCGTTTACTTAATAAAATATTTAATTGGTTAATTTTCAAACTGCCAAAGAGGCAATAAATACATACGGGTCATTGAACAAAGTAATTTTTAATTTACCCATGAGAATTAATCGGTAAGTAACAATGTTTTTTTTTGCTTTCAATTTTTATGAATTCATTACGGGTCTCCGTAAATAATAGTCAATCTCCTTACGGGCTCCATAACACCAAAAGTTTGAGAACACCTGGCTCAACGTACAGAAATATCTCATAGCGACATGATTTATTCTCAATCGCCTCCTGGTAATATTCGCGGTATTATTGCCGGTTTGTGTTTATTTTTGTCGCCAACATCATCACACCTGCGCAATGTTTGTAAAACTAACCAAAATAATTTTAATTTGAGAGACAAGTTGTGAGTGTTATGAGTATGCGTTGGTCATTTGCGATTCAACGTTGAAATAATTAGTCGCGAGTTTTGTCTTTCTTGTTATGTTTGAATAAGCTAGGCGAAAGCAAATTAAAAACTCAAATTGTTGTGCAGTGCTGCTCGATGGTAAAATGGGCAGGGGCAAAGCCAGGAATTTGTCGAGGTTGGTCTGGAATTTATTTATGCCAAGTTAGATAGAAACATCGAGTGGGTCCAGGATGCTGGAGAAACGTGGGTTCTCACAAGTCTTGAGGGTCTAAAATGCGTTTCAACAAGTTACGAAATAATGTTGGGTATGACACAGAAAATCCTTTTTTACATTTCAAAAGAGGTAGGGGTTCCGTCCCTCACCCCATTATGCAGTCTAACCTGGCAATTAGAAAATTCAGACTCCCCCCTCTTGAAAATTATTGGCTACGCCCTTGCGTGACAATGTGTAAAACACTGCATAAGACAACGGAATAGCCTCCTATCAGTGCTCGCTTGTTCGCAGCCTTTTTTAGAGATGCAAAACCCCAAAAGAATGTCATTCCCTGATAGACATCCGACCTTTCAAAGTTCTTCCTTCTAAACTTTTAATCTCGTAAATATAACAACACGCAACACCTGGGCATTACCACATAGTTTGTCGTTGTATATGAAACGCATTATTGTTTGAACGTGGTCTGATTACGCACAAGTTACCAAGATGCTTGTACTATCAACCACTAAACGTTTTAAGCGTAAACTCAAGTCTTTAAACGGCTTTGTACGAAGTCATGTTTTAATTCCAGGGTTTTAGAGCAAACTGGAGGGAGAATGTTGACATCTGAAAAAATGTGATTGATAAAATTTAATTTTTCAGCTGTTTTTAATCAAAGTTTGAAGCCATGGCGTAACGGGGAAGTTTTGAAGGGTGGTGGTGGCGTGTGTGTGTGTGGAGGGGGGGGGGGGGGGGGGGGGGGGGTGTTGGAGTCGAGGTAGACCGACATTTTAGTGGGCCGAGGTATTCCCTAACACCTAGCGGGTTAAGTAGTGTCTTGAGGGTTCCAAATACCTCTTGAGCTAAGAATTGCTATGTATGATAAAACGAAATTCTCTATATTTACATACAGAAAAGAAGGGGAGGAGTGTTCGACTCCGCCCGGGCAGACTCCTGTATGGGACCCTATTCACCAGAGTTTTTCAATAGAAAGTTGGATGAGTTTAAAAGTCTAAAATATATATTTCCCCCGATTTACCAGAACAAATTTTTTTCAATCCCCCCCTATTGGGTTAATGCCATATTAGGACCGTAGCCAGAATGATGGGGGTCCCCCTCCTCTTCGGGAGTGCAAAAGAGGGCTTTTCTGTATCATACATAGCAATTTTTCGTAACTTGAAACGATTTTGTTTAATAGGAACGGACCCGCTAGCTGTTACGACCCCCCCCCCCATCTTGAAATTTCCTGCTAACGCCCCTCACCATTTATTTATTCATTATTTTTTATGATGTTTGGAGCTTTTAGTGAAAATTCATTACTTGGTTTATGATTTATAAATATCATATATTATGATTCATTTCAATTTTGTGATTCAACGTTTATCTCCTAGCAAGACTGTCACCGGAGTATGTGCACCGAGATGGCGCACAACCTGAACCCTAACCTGGTACACATACTGTGTTCAGGTTGTGCGCCATCTTGGTGCACATACTTCAGAAGCACCTAAAAATCAGCGAAACTCGTTTTTATCGCCGGCTAATCATTGGATCACAAACCAATAACTCGATTTTTTTGATCAGATTATCATTGAAATTGGATTTATTATTTGTGTAACTAACAAATCACAACAGAAAGTTGAGAAAAAAAGTTACCGGCGAGCTAATATTATACATTTGAGGAATTGTAATCGCTGCAATTGTATTTTAAAAGTTTCATAGATTTTCTTGAAAAGTTTTTCTCCTCATTAATCAAAATTTAACAAGTTGTAAAAATGACCTCAAAGTTATGGCTTCTGGGTGGCGTGCCGAAGTCAAGAGCTGTAGTGTTTGTATTTGTTTGTTATCATACAACTACTTATGAACGTCCGTTTTCATGGCCTTCGATTGGTCTTATTTTTTGAGATAACACGCTGTTACCTTATCTTTTTAAGCAAGAAATTATATGGTTATTGCATGGAACGAGTTATTTACTTTTGAGTGCCGAGAAAAATATATGTAAACGAGAATAGTTTAAATTTTAATATCAATATACTTTTATGGTTGATTACCTTTGAAATGAAAGAGTTTTCAAAATCCAAATACTACAACATATACCTTGTGGATCGGAGCATTGCCATAGGCTCTACGAAAAAATTCGTATTTTTTACGACAAGACGCTGTTACCACCTACCGCCTCATCTAGCAATTTTCCACTTTTCAATCGGGATCATGCCCTGTGTCTGCGCGATGGCGTCGTAGCAAAGAATTATGATATCACATTTAAGCCCTGAACTAGCAAGCTATAATTTAATCAATCCAAGCCTATTTAGAAAATTACCTAGAAGCTTACAAGGTTTAATGTATATATGAATCGTATACAGAGCCTCCAATCGTGCAATTCAACCATTACTTTCACAAAATAGATATGGCAATTCACATTACGCAAAATAAAAAACAATGTACATTGCCATAAATTTCGGAGTTTTTCAAAACCACTGCTAGAAATTTTAATGCGATTATTTTACACACTTTTTTTTTCTTTTGGGGCTTTATACAAGAGGTCATTGCTAGATAAGGACCTATTTTATATATATAATGTACAAGTCAGTATCTTCTCGGTTCGACATTATGTGACCAATTCATTACCCCCTGGTAGAAATGGTGGGCATTAAAATATAGTTTTAAATTCTTTTATTTTTATTTAGGAATGTCATAGTACACCGTATCACTGTCAAAACAGGCTTTCGAGATAATCGCATTCTTTCCTTTATCGGATTTCCGATATTATTTCGCAACAAATGGGTTAATTGTTACGTATTGCATTTTTTAAAATTCTCTCGCATAATTTCTCTCGTATTTAGTCCTTGCTTTTTTCATTTTCGAAACAACTCTCTCGTTTTGCGTTAACCTTTTTTTCTCTCGTTTTACCACAAAGGCAAATTGTTATACATTTTATCATAAGTCGTTATTATTCTTCAGGCGCCGAGCAGGTGAGTGCAATGCCCGGGTCGATGGGTATAAGTCAGACGTGCGGCGGTAGGCGTTGAAAAGTTAAAGTAAAGTGCTTTGTGCTTAAGATAAGATTCTAAAGTAATATTTTTAAAAATAAGTGAAGAGTAAAGGTTAGAAATTCCAGGAAATATTATTTTGTGGTTCTTCGTTTTATAAATATTTTTCACAGTCTATTATTCTAGTATAATGAAGGTAATTCAGCTAGCTTAGTATGCATGTAACCATTATTTTTGTGACTATAAGCCCCTCAATAATTTTTACTGCTTTGAATTTAATAGGCGTTTAATATGTCGTATGTTGTTTTATAACATATTATTGATTTTAAATTTAATGCTGTTGGGTAAAAAGCAAAAAATTTAAGTATAATTCATTATAATTCAATTTACAAAAAGGAGAAAGGAGTATGCTTTTATTATGTATGAAAAGTAATAAGTGTATGAGTATTTAGGGTACAGATTATTAATGTATATCATACCTGTTGTAATATGAGTATTCTCCATCATTTCAATTCACTTTGAAACTAAAAGTAATATATTTCAATATACCTTCGTTTGTCAAAGTTTAAGGATTCAGGTATAGCTGTATCACGCTCTACATATTCAGCATTTGGAGGATACGAGAAGTATTAGATATTTGCAGTTGATGAAGTAGTATACGTTTATTAACACATATGTGAGATTGCGGCCAGTATAGGGGTGACATTGAAGTCAAAACTGACAAAATGTAACGTCATCATTCAGAAACGTGACGTCATAACAATATGACATCATGCTGATACGCAGGCGTACTTACAACCAGGTTCAACAATGAAGTAAAAATCAATCAAAAAGTTGCGCCGGTATCAATAAATGTGACGTCATAAACGTGACATCATAATTTTTTTACGAGGGCTATTAACTAAGTGCTAGTTATGATATTAAATCGAGTTCAGGTTACGGAATAGGCGCTCCGTGCAATTCGAATCTAAACAGACGTATTGTAACTTTATCTGACTGCAGAGTCAGACTTCGATGTCAGCTGCTACAAATGTATCCGTGAAAATTTGAGACAAAATATGTTATGTAATGTTATGGGAGAATAAGTGGGATATAGTTGTTTTCCAAGATTAGATTGTCAGCTATTACTTGGGAAACTTCAGGACTAACTACCTATCCTTCGTCTAAGCTGTTGCGCTTTTGGATCCGTATGCATATAATGCAAAGATGCTATGGAAAGAATGAAAATAACTATTGCGTGCATTCGGTTTCAATCAATGGTAGAAAGAATAAGATAAATTTACAAACAACTAATTATACCTATGAAAACGAATGTTGATAATCCAATGTTTGTAATATATCCATTCATATTGAACATTGTTCACATTCCATCATAATCATTGTAATCTAGATATATAAGTATTTATTTTATACTAGCATGGAAAAACAAAAATGATTTTTTTTAAACAAAAATTGACATTTTAAATGGCTCAAAAATATAATTGAATAATTCCATATTGGCTCGGGAATTCAATTTGGCAAAAAAAAAATTTCTCAGTGATTCAAGAGTATCGTTGCGCTTGTCTGAGTTATTATGCAGCAAATATTTAAAAATTGATATATCTAAGATTTAAGACCTTTTTGCGCCCTACAATGTTTTTATGGACTATTTTTAGTTGAGATATAATCTTCGGAAACCAAATAAATTGGACGTCTCAAATTATTGCGATAATTTTGGCCAGGAATACACTTGTATGTATTAGGTTTCAAACTTGTAATGTAATACGATTCGGAGATAAAATTGGTCGCCATCGGAACTGTTTCAACTGAGCTATGGCAATACAGTCATTTCAAGGTACATCGGTATAACAGTATATAACAACGGTGTAACAGTATATAACAACGTATTAGTAAACTGTATTACATTTGCTGACTGGAACTGAGTAGCAAATGCAGTACTGAGTTTTGGGCCCTGTTTTTGAACGGGGGCGAGAAGGGGAAATTGGAGCACAATCCTAATATAGTGACGCCATAATGAATGTGACATCATAATATCATTTCAATGTTGATTTGTCATAGATCAACAGTTTCACAGCAAACTACTGTTAAAATGCTATTACTCATCCCACTGGTTTATGGAAACACAAATAATTTCAATCATAAAAAATGATAGTTTTAGCACTTTGTAAACATAATAATATACAAATCAAACACTCGATGAATATTTAAACTTCTTTGATAACAGTGTTATGTTACACAAAATCTACTTTAATACCTTTAAGACGAATGTTGTCTGGACTAGAATATCCATTTTATACCAAATTTGGTGAGGGATTTCGACACATGGTCTTATCTGAGCATCTTCTGGGGCTATGGTTTAGCGTTGCGATTAGGTTACATGTAATAAACCTTATGTTCGGTATCCTATATCAAATTAGGTGTATTTTGTAATATTATACGTTTAATGAAAAGAATTTTGGTGTAAAATTTGTATTTTTTACATATTATCAATATTTAATAGATAACATATGTTATTTACTTCGTTTTATTTCGTATTGTGCCTAGTAGAATTAAAAATTTTGACGTCGGAGAAAAATGGTTTTGCGCGGTCAAATGAGTGCTTGAATTCCGGCGGGGTTGATTTAATAATCGCGGCCTATTTCAATCTGCCAATCATGTTAAATTAGACAGAACTTTAAAAATCTCGCAGAAAAGCAATTTTGCATATTTTCTTATCTTTTCTAATCATTTCAAGAGAATATCGTGGCGTAGGTAGCCCGGGGCGAAGAATAGTGTTTGTACATTTGGTTTGAGCAGCGTTACACCACAGCTTTAATCTTTATCGTAGGTTTCTAAGTAATACTTCAAACTGTTGTTTACGTTTTCTATAATTTGCTAGCAGATAAGATTCATAACCTTTTAAAGCTAATAATTTGGCCATAACCCAAAATGGCGGAACTGAAATTTTATTTTTCAGAAATTGAGTAAAATTTATATTTTTGACTTTCAAACTTCTTTTTATTGAAATAGAATGCGACTGCAAACTTTGATTAAAACACTAGCTAAAAAAGCTTTTTCTTTGTAATTTTTTAGATCATTTTTTTCGTCCTAGTTCAAGCATTCACGTTTTTGTCTTACAGAACCATTATATACATAATTCACTTTATTCTGCAATATTCAGCCATTTTGACGCGGCCTGTCTCAGAGAGAAATCTTGGGCCAACTTGTAAAAATGCGACCCCTTTATCAAATAATCTAAGCGATTAGAAAACTCATCTCTTCTCACGAAACACTGTTTAAAATAAATTTGTTTCGCTTCGAATACAACTGAGTCATTGAACGTAAATGTTTAAATTAAATCGAGATAAGGAGTGCCTGCTGTCAAATTGGAATTTTTACCTGTCGGGCATGAAAGGGTATGTTCAATCACAAATAAAGGGCAAATTAGGCGAACTTAATCACTGGTTGGTGCCCTTAACGTGACTAAAATATATATATATGTATTTAGATTTCTAAATTCGAATAGGACATGGGCTTGCTTAGTATTTTCTGAAATTTCCAATTGTCACGTTAGACCGTAACAGCTAGTCCGTCTAAATCAGTATAAAATAACTGTAAGTATAACGTTATAATGTTGTTTCTCCCTTTCCGCTCCTAAAGAGACCTTAAATAAGCAGAAACGGGTACATATATAATATTGCAAGGATCGGGATCTTCCCTTATCACAATCAGTGGCGTATCCAGGGGGGGGGGGGGGGGGGAATTGGGGGGGGGGGTGCGGGTCGGACCCCCCATTGAAATATAAAAAAAGCTTTTTACTGTATCATACACAGAAATTTTTAGTAGCTTGAAACACTTTTTAGACCAGGGGTTCCCAAACCGGGGATCGCGACCCCAAATTGAGTCGAAGTGATAAGTAGGTAGGGTCGCAAACAGATCATGGGGTCGGTGAGGTATAATGGAGGATGGTTGTACAAAACATCTAAGATTTGACAAACGATGTTAAATTTAGCAGTTTGAACCATGGCTTACTATAAAGCAGACCCATAGACATCTCTCTATGCTTATCCTATAGAAAATGTAGATGCTTATTGTGACATCACTGTTTGGTTTTAGCTTATTTTACTTAATACCACCACATAACCAAACTCAATAGTTCAGTGTTAAAAGTTCTTCTAAAGTTTCATGGGTGCTCCCGAAGTATGCGAACCAAGATGGCGGACATTGGAACGTAACATGGGTAACAGGTTAGGGTTAGGCGATAATTTTTTTCCAATTTTCCTTATTTTAGTCCTATTATCAGTTCGAAGACTAGCCAAGAGCCTCCCGCAGTATTTATACCTAAAATTATGGCCTAACCCTAACCTAGTACACATATTACATTCCGGTGTCCGCCATCTTGGTTCGCATACTTCGGGAGCTCCGTTTCATGAATATATATATTGACTTGGGGTCACACTGGACAGTTTGAAAGTTGTGTTTGGGGTCGTCCTGAAACTTGGGAACCCCTGTTTTAGACCCTCAAGACATTTAAAATCAAAAGTTTTCTGGACCCACTACTTGTTACGGTCTAACGTGGCAATTATAAATTTCTCCCCCCCCCCATTTTGAAAAAAATCTCTGCCTCTGATTCCAACTTCCAACCTAATAAAATAACCAAATGTTCTGAATCAGCATTACTATAACGTTATAATATTGCTGTTTTTCGCCTTTCAGTCAGCTGACATTGATTAATGATAAACTCGCTTAAGAAGACCTAAAATAAATCAAGCATGAATAACCACGTGACATACTTTAACAACATCCATTTCCCATACGCCAAAATCTTTTCACTCGGATGCTTCCTTGGGTAATTAATGCGAGTCTGTCTAACGCGCAAATTTCCTCTATTTATTTTTGAATTTTTCGTTTTTTCTTTGTCGGTGAAGAGATGTGGTCGCGCCAAAGCGGCGCTTGAGGCTAATTAAAAGTTTTGGAGCAGTTAGTTAAAAAGAATCAGTAATAATACTTGAATAATACTGTAATTTAGATGGTAGGAGACTGCAAGGTAAGATCGGGTATAGAATCGGATACAAGGTTCCATATTCTCCTTAGAAGGTATTGGATTGCCAAATGGACAAAAGATTGGGAATAGGGGTGGTCCCAATCGTCATTGAATGTCCTATAATAAGGTGATCCAAACTCAGGCCAGCGGGCCACATGTGGCCCTCCGCTTCATTATCTGTGGCCCGCGTCGCATTCGTAAAAGAATCAAAAAATCGCATTTCGTGTTGTTTCGTCATAAAATCAACCAAAAAATCTTCTGACATATTGTTGCATCATTAATGTCACTGAATTGACTAGTGTTGACTTTTTGAGACAACTAGCGAAGTTAAACGAACGAAGTTCTTGACACTATTGTGGCCCGCGAACAATGCAGAGGTAATTTTGTGGCCCGCGGAGCTGCCAATCTTGGACCACCATGTCTTATAACGTAGAAAGATATTGAGCTACCTTATGGACAGCAGATTAAGAATATAGATGAATTTATGGCCTTTATCGCCATTTGGATGGCCTTCTACCTTCCCCAATTGTCATTTTAGATAGACGATTCCAACTGCAAATCGAATACTGAATTATGTTAAAGCAGCATCGAATAGGTGAAACATTTTTCATTTTTTTCATTGAGCTTGAGCTCTGTATTCAGTAACTTTTCAACTTATACCGAAATACTTCAAAATTCGGGTAAATTTTCTGATTTATTTTAAAAGTCGAATGCCTGCTGTGTACGGTGTAATTACCGGCAAAACAAAAACACAGGCTGTGTTGTTGTCGGATATCGATAACGATAAGCGTAATTAGTTACCTCATAGACGTTGCTTTCATTTCCGTAATTTTAACGCACATATATTAGCACACATACAAATATTCACACACATATATAAATACCCACACACATGCTCACATGTAAATAGTTACGCCATAGACGTTGCTTTCATTTCGGTAATTATAACGCACATATTAGCACACATACAAATATACACATACACAGGCAATCACACACATACACATATTTAAATACCCCCACATATGCTCGCATACTAGAAGCGTAAATATTTACCCAATAGACTTTCAGTTCGATAAACATAACACATACATATTAGCACACTACACATATAAATACTCACACACACAAATATAATCATACACTCAACCACACACATATTTAAATACCCACACATATGCCCACATGTAAATAGAAGCGTAAATAGTTACCTCATAGATATTGCTTTCTTTTCGGTAATTATATGGAGCTCATGCGCAATCTAACAAAGTTTTACACAAGCAAACTATTGCACACATACATACACATATACAAATACATTTACTGACACTATCACACAAAAATGCCTAAAACAATCATCCATACGCACATATAAAAGCGCATATGCACACAATCACACACTTGCGTAACCCCCTTCCACACACACATATGTACACATGTAAATACACACACACAGATACACATATATAAATACCAACACACATATGCACACATATAGAAAATAAAAAACGTAGATAATTAACGCATTGGGCATGATTTGTAGAGATATGCAAAATTCTCATTGTTGTTTTAGGGTTTAAACTTTTTGTTATTGGCCACAAAAATTACCTAGTTTGTAAAAAATTGGAGACAAAAATGCATTTAAATGCAACCTAACTTTGAAGTGAGTTTCGTTATCTATACTATAGGATAGCAAGCGCTTCTCTTATATTCTATCAGAAACAGTTTTTTTGCCAGTTTGACTCGGCCTAATCAATTTATTACTTCTTCACCGTAAAACACCCTTTTTTCTTTCAACGCTCTCACCACCCCAGAATTTTTCTGCGTTTTGTGGATGACGGATCGGGCAGGAAATTTGAATCCCTGATCTTTAGGATATACCCTACGTGAACGCTACTGCACCTCTAATATTAGAAATGTTATTAGAAATTTCCAATTTTGAAGAGTGCAATTCTACAATTACTTCAAAATGTCATCAAATATTTCTGAATTTTTTGAAAAGCACAAAAACACTTCTTGAGTGAATCCAGTTTTGATAATTAATTTGAGTTACTTTTTACGCTTGTCAAATCTGTAATCTCCGAGTATTTTGGAAATAGGGAACCCTAAGCTCATATTCAAAAAATCATGACCGTCTGAGGTATGGTCCAGGCGTAATTGACCACATTTATATACATATCATGCTCGGTATGGTGATAGATTACTGAGTCATCGTAAACTTGTACGATTGGTCAAACCGCTTCGTTTTTCTTAATTATATTATTACTTCTGAATACCACATTGTCTATGTCATAAAAGATTTCAAAATTTGTAAATTTTCAAACCCGATCTGTAGCCAAATAGTGCGTTTTACTCTTGTCCCACGTTTGATTAATTTTGAAATTTATTTTCCCAAAAACTCAAAATATTACCAACATGATGGAACGGTTATTTCTCGTGCTTGCAGATTAGCATGTCAATATTAGTAGTCTAGTTCTGTGACGAAAGTTTTTACTGGGATTCACTTGTAACTAAGTCGGGAAATTGCTTGTTTTTTTAGTTTGTTATAAATGGAAATCACAGCTTTGAATGACAGATTCAATAGTTACAGGTCTCGGGTTCAAACCCCACGCAACCCCATTTTATTTCCCAGTGATGTAATAAAATTTGGTAGAAAATGTGAAACGACAACAAAAGATTCCTGTCCGAGGTAAATGTTTAATAAAATGTCTAATTGCTAAGATATACCATAGCAGCTAGCGGCTGCTTATATGATGCCTAGACGAGCTTCATATTACATTTCAAAAGTGGGATGGTGTGTTCAACCTTTGCCCCCCTCCCCCTCTCCTCCCTCGCCGATTGCTACGCCTATATTAAACGCAGTCGTCATAATCATTAGCCGCTGGTACAGTGCCTTTTTAGAGTGAAAAGTGTGTAAAACGACGCATTTCGATAAATTCAGTAATCGATAATAACAACACGTTTGGGCAAGTTCATTTACAAACATCTCTCACATGTCGAATGCTTTTGGCGAGGTCGTAAGCTCTCTGATAAACCTATCCTTCCGCTGTTCCTAAAGGCTAATGAAAGTTCAAGCGTAAATGTCCGGTTTCTAGTATCGCGCAATCTTTAATTAGTTATGGTTATGTCGGTAATCATATACTTGCATGAATTGTTTAGATCCGCCAAAAAAGGCTCGGGGCAAGGAGAAATTAGTATATAGTATATATTTGTTTTTAGCAGCGTCTGCAATTGTATAACAGTATTAATTTCGCTTGGAACAAGCGTTTGGGCAAACGAAATCTTTATTCACAAGTTTGCTCTAAGCAGTTATAGTTTATAAAATTAGCCTTTTCATGGGCTGTTTCATCGTTTCGTTCGTTGTAAATATTAATGTGGAAGGGTTTAGTTTTAGGAATTTTTAATTTTTATTTTCGTGTAGTTTTTTCTCTTGTATGATACAGTTAATGGGCCATTGAATTTGTGTGCAGCAAAGCCACGAAAGATAAAAGTTTGAAAACCGGTGCAATAGACTTCAGAAATCAATTCGAATTACTCAACTCATTATAACCTCATTGTGGGGCCATAACACAGAAAGCCCAAGCCACACCAGACACCACATTTTCAACTAAAAACCTGCTTTTAATTACACTCAAATTAACGTAACATTTCTAATTTTTTTATTACAGATTGCTAAAGCTATAATTAGACTTACAGTTATATGTTAAGTTTATAGAACAATTAGTTCTGCCAAACTTTTTTGATCCAAGAAGAAACGTTATGCCTTTGGCTATGTTGTACCGGATTTAATGGTAGTATAGCTATAGCTACAACTTCACGTTTATTAAGAGGTGCCATCCGGAGCACGAATGAAGGTTATAGTGAGTTTGAGAGGTTGAGATTCGTAATATTTTCGAATTCACACCGCAGAAATAGATTTCAGTGTAAGGGACAGGGTCGTAGCTAGGATGAAGAAGTGCCATCCAGAGCACGAATGAAGGTTATAGTAAGGCTGAGGTTCTTTAGCTTTTCAAATTCGCGAGGTAGTATTTTCTGTAGATCAAATAAACGACGCGGAGAGAAGAATTCTTGTTCCTGAAAAAATGATGAATTACCCGGTTTGTTTGTTACTTGGTTTGTTACCAGCTGAGACATCGTATGTTTGAATACCTATCCAGTTAGAGTTCGGACAAGCGTTGAATTTCTAACAAAATATGTATTTCTAATCCTAGCCCTAGCTTTAAATCTACCTGGACAATTCTTATTTTTGGCGCTCCAGAAGAGTGTGTACCAATATGGAGGCAACTAATTCAGTTCGCCTACTTTACATTCAGTTGTGTAAAGGGACTGCAACCTATGTGCAGGTTCACTTGGCTAACAAAGATAGTTCCCGAACTTAAATATTCTCAGTTCAACTGAAATGCTTAAGGAAAATCGGAATGAAATTCAGGCCTAACCCTAATCCGTATTTGCCCTGATACATATACTACGGGAGTAACAATTTTTTTTTTTGAGTGGTCACGGGAGGCGACTTTTTGGCGGGGATTTCGACAAAAGATTCCAGTATTCGGTTTTTTATAAAATTCATTGCGAAAAATCAAAAACATGTCTGATAAGGCTGTGAAGCAGAGCTGTATTTCTAACGCTAACTGTATAATTACTAATGTTCTTACTTTGGGCGTTGGCAGGCACGGAGAGGGGGGGGGGGGGGGGTGTTTATGACGGGCGATTTCTACAAAATATCCGTCCTCTTCTGTTTTTCCTAAAAAGCAAAAAAATAGTCTGCTTTTGTTGTGGAGTGGAGCCTTGTTTGAATCAAAATTGTACAAACGGTTTATGCAAAACCTTTCGGCTTAAACATCACAAGTTTTTGTAGCATTACACGCATCGTTGGTCGGGTTAAACAGTTGCGGTTTTCAAGTTATTTTTGAACATAATTTTGAGATCTCGGCTCGCAAAAAACAACTAATAATTGCCGATGCGCGGAACTGTAATTGCTCTTTGGCCTCGCAGAAACGTTCAAGCAAGATGGGTATCATCAATCATAGCAAAATTATAGTTATAGACAGTAGGTAAAAGCAAAATTGATGAGTTGTATACGTTGTATATACGTTATACGTTATACATGCTTACTTTACGTTATACCCATACGTTGCGTTTTGGGTACTTCTGTAGTGTGTGTATACCAGGTTAGGGTTATGTCATAGTTTTATTCACATTTTTCTTATTTCAGTTTTATTACGAGTTCGGGACTGTCCGTGTTAGCCAAGTAAATATCCCCCCTGTCCGTACGTTTCAGTCCCTTTACACAACTTGATATGAAGTATTCAAACAAAATTAGTAACCTCCATATTGGTACGTACTACTGGGGCGCCGTGTTTTGTACTTGCATTATATATATGCTTATGTTACTTCATATACGTAAACGTTACGTTATACGTTAGGTTACGTTTTGTACTTACGTTATACATGTACATACGTTACGTTATGGCGGATCGGTTCAAGGCAAATTCAATGCAAATTTTAGAAACGAATAAAAAATAAGATCACTGTCAATAAGTTTAAGTTGTATAGATTACTATTACGATACGTTTTGTACGTACTTTACGTTCTGTGTGCACGAGAAAAAAAGTTCAGAATATCTGACATAGAAATATCAGTCTCAGAAATTCCAAAATTATGACGACATATATTAGAACATTGGGGTGTTAGTGTTTCTTTACAGTTTAATTATCAGAATTTACTCTTGATTACCCTAGTTCTGTCGTACTGCATACTTTACTGTTTACGTGCTTTTCTTTTGTTCACCGTGTTAAGTTGTGGTAGTGGTATTCTTATGTTTAATAAAGCCTAAAATCGGTATCCTGTTATCTTTCATAACAAATGTAGAACATTGAAAAAGTGCGTAACGTTCGCAAGTCTAATTAAATTTATGTCGGTCGGGTCAAACAGTTGTGACTATTCTTCTGTATATGAAGATAATTTTGATTTCTTTCAAATTATCGGCTTAGGTGGATTGGGGAAAGGGGATATTCTTCAGTTGGGAAACGGGATCAACTGAGGAATCTCCTCCTCCCCAAACGGGTAGAGGGTTGAGGATTCTTCAGTTAATCCAATAATTCTGCGTTAGATAAGTACGTTACGATGTATTCATACTAGGCACTGAAAAGCGGCGTAGGCGTATTTCAGCATAGGATATAAATGTAAAGGAGTAAAAAGGCGCCAATAAGCGTATGAATTAACATCTTCCTGCATAAAAGGTTTTTCCACAAACGACACAAGTCCACTTGATATGATCTGAAATAAGTATCTAATTAATGAGGTTCTGTTATGTATATGATTTGGTTTCTGCGAGACTAACTACTTATCCTTCTTCTATTCTTTTGTGTCGGCGGATCCGTATGCATATAGTGCATGTCAGCTTATAGTGTATGTTACCTTATATTTACACTTCATACATGAAAAATAGCGTGGTTCTGGATTAGGATAAAAAATGAAAGGGCAAAATCGTGCGAGTAAGCATATGAATTAAAATCTTGGCGCAAAAGGGTTTCCCCACAAACGGCACCAGTACACTTGATAATCTATGGAAAACAATGCATATAAAACTTCAAGTCGTTAATCAGTTTCTTACGGGCACTCGAGACTTATTTCCGACCCTTTGTAAGCCCTTGGAATATGTACAAACCACTTCTCAAAAATCGTTACTTTACGGGTCCAACTTCGACATTCACAACAAGTTAGAAAGATGTATTTACCATGTTTGATATACCTGTTTTATGTGTCGTTATACTTGTTCGCGGTCGCGCTTCTTGGTGACGAAAATTAAGATGTATTGCCAAGGTGAAGTGGTCTCGTGGCGTATTGAGAGTACATGTTTCCGGTGGCAAATTAAGCGGGAAACAATGCCTTGGAATGTTGGTATTTGAATGATGGAATGGTATGATTAACGCCTTTTTGCTCTGAGAAGACTTTTTGGGGAATGCTGGACTCCTCGTCCGCAGAGGGTGGCTAATAAATGTAACCGCTTGTCGGTTACGGTTTTTTTCACTATCAAGTCCATGCATCTGAAACGAATAAATGGTAACGTACTGGTAACCGGGCGAGCAAAAACGAGTCAATATCTGTCTAAGCGAAAGAAGAGTTTGCACAAATTACAATTGTTACGTCATTGTTATATATTTCTGATTGGTTATTGTTACGGAAATAAACTAGGAATCGACTCTTGTTTCTCTCGGTATAATATGAAAATTCTATTCCATCCTGTCCATGAGACTGGTTTACTCAATATCATCGCAACTTCTGCGAGATAGGAAATCATCGAAGCGTATCTTGCCAGAATAAACAAATGTTTAATTGAAAAGTTCAAATACTGCCTTTTTACGTTTCCATAGTTTTCGTAACTAAGATGTTCTCGAATTCACAAATTGTATACTTTTGTTATTTTTTGCGTGTGCTTGGGAACGGCGGGGTACTCTGTTTAAATCAACACAGCCAAAGTTGTAGACTTGAGTGTTGTATTAACGCCATACTTGCGTGGTTTTGACTATTTATATATACAGTAACGCACATAGGAGTAATCATGAATTCTCAAATTGACAAGTTGAAATGTAACAGCTAGCGTGTCCGTGAGTCTTGGGGGCCTAAAAAGCGTTTCAAGTTACAAAAATTGCTAAGATACAAAAGAAAAACATATTTCAAAAGGGTGGGTACCGCCCCTCGCACCCTCAGCCACGCCCCTGGTAACATTATATACTTGATATCTTTTGAAGCGAATATTTCAAACCGTGATTGTTATGTTAGTGCCTGTAAATGTTGGTCTATAATTCAGTGGTGGAAAAGTGGGCCAGTTGAAGATAATAGACTTGGTTACTTGGCCGGAGGCTAAAAACTTAATATGAATAAAAGTTCATTTACAACGGCTAGTCCAACAGATAGGCTAACGTTTATATAACAATAAGAAGCACAATGTAACAATCGGGGTCATTATGACGTTATTTTCATCGATATTTATATCTATAAAAACTATAGTCCTAGTTCCAGCAAACACAAGTGGGCCGAATGAAACTTTTTGGTGAGCCTGATATGGCCCGCGGGCCTTAATTTGTTTGTCCCTGGGCTATATCAAGTGATAGGATTCAAAATTTTAGAAACGGTGTCGAAATCCCGAACAACGGGTTCCTGATTTCCGAAAATAGATGTATATATACTACTCCAGAGGTGTGCAACCTGTGGCCCGCGGGCCAAATGCGGCCCGCTGAGAGGTGTTAATTTTAAATTGTGTGCGACCCGCGGAACGAGTATTTGATTTAGTCCAATCTGGTACGTGCGAGTCATCTCAGCACGTGAAATGCTCCGACGACTAGCTTGTGCAAATCGAACAACGCATGTTTTAAGATCAACAACCAAAATTTTTGTGCCTGAAACCAATAAAAAGCCTATGTTAAATAAAGGTGCGTCCCGCGGTTTCTTCTGGTCATTTGATTGGGGCTTTCGTGTATTAAAGGTCGCACACCCCCGTAGTACTCAATGGCTGTTGTTGATCTATAAATACCTATAGCCTTGCCCATAAATAGCATAACATATGTTTGAATCATAAAAATCGATTTGCTGTTAAAATTCAACAATACCTCAGGGAATGGCCTCTGGGAAAGTTTGGAATTGAATAATATTGTAATGTATGCATTCTCAATATAACAGTATGACTGAAAACGATCAAGGTATTAGTAGAGTACAGTTGATACAACACTTGAAGCTATTCAAGTTAAGACTGCCAGGAAATCGGCGCTCCAGAAGTATGTGTACCAATATGGAAGTAACTAATTTTGTTCGCCTACTTCACATCAAGTTGTGTAAAGGGATTGAAACCTATGGGCATTAGGTATATCCACTTCGCTAACACAGATAGTCTCCGAACTCATAATAGAACTGAAATAAGAAAAATCGAAATAAAATTATGGCCTAGCTCTAACCTGGTACACACACTACGAACCCGAACAAATCAGCAGCTCCCACGCGAGGCATGTGGAAGGAAAAAGCGGGACTTGTTTTTAAAACGATTTGCAACATTTAGTAAATTCATCAAATGAGCTTATAGCTCAGTAACGTATTATAAACAACTGTTACTGAGGGAGGGGAATTCTGAAATTTTTGATTGCTAAGTTAAATCGTATCAGGTATAGCGAGTCCGGATTTTTTTTTTTACATTTTAAAAGTGGGAGGTTAGGTTCGAATAAAAACGCTTCGAAGACGACAAAAATGTCAAGAATTGAAAATATATTTTTTCATTTCCCCGGGCCTATTGACAATTTAGTGAACCTTAGGGCAATAAAAATTAGAAGGTTTTGTTATTATTGTTTGCATGTTAAAGCGATTAATACTAGTTGTAAATGTCGTGTTAGGAATGCTGGAACTTTCAGTGATGCAGATAAATTAAAGCTACACTATGCCAACCAAAGTGTCGAAAATTAGCATGTTGCGATTTTAGGCTCCAGCTTTTGAATATTCATTTTATTTGTTGCCTCCTTTGCAAAATAGTATGCCTGTCATGCTTATTCAATGCCTTCAAAATCAAAAAAAAAATCGCCAAATATTTTTTGCGCTTTCATTTTTCACAGAAATAGTTTAAATTCAATTCATCATTTCATCATTCAAGGCCGTATACGCGTTCAAAACTTTGGCAGTTTTTGATCGTTTGCTTCTTACTCGTATAAGGCGTTGATATGAATTCGGCGAAGTAGAATAACTGCAAATTTCAAGTCAATCTTTACCATTTTTCATAGTAAGGCTTCGATATTGCATTCATAAAGGTTTGACATTGAATGTCATGTCCGAAATGCTGAAAATTTTAATGTCGATAATTAATGCTATGATGGAATGGGCGTTCAAAACTTTGTTGCAGATTTTGACCGTTTACTTGTTACTTATATGAGGCGTAATCGTGTCTTCACCCCTAACAAGTCTATTAACAAGCAGCTACTGTTTCGTAAGCCTTACGTCGTAAGGTATTACTGAAACCGATGCATTCAGAGTGTGTAGATAGCGCAATCAGCATTCCTTGAACCCACCTTAACTGGATAATTTATATTTTTATTATCTTGAGCATTTTTTTTGGCAGAAGCTTTGTACAGAAGATCTTGAATGCTATGATAAACGCGATTAGTTATCCTTGCAATGAAATTACTGCAATTTTGAAGTTTATTTTTTCATTTTTTTAAGTGTTACTCCGGAAGATTGTTTATGGAAGTTTGACAGCCGAGCGACATTTCATTAATTATTGTTTATAAACAAAGAGAACAGTGCAGTTCTTTGGAAGGGTAATTAGGTTGAAATCGAAGTCAGTAGGAAAAGTTGAAAGATAGGAGAAGCAGGTTCATAGCCAGGAATTCGGGTCTAAATTTTCTAATTGTAAAATCAGACCGTAACACTCAGCGGGCCCGGTCGAAGAACGTGGAATTTGAAGAGTCTTCGAATTCTAGCTACAAAAATTGCTATGTGCGATGAAGATTTTTTTTTATTTTCAAAAGGGGAGGAGGTCCGACAGCCCCCAAGGGTACGTCCCTATCTAGGGTACGCCCCGCCTGTCGGTTAAATCTTTAGACTTGATATGTTAGCACCGCAGCTTAATATTTCTGGTATAAATCCCTACATCACCCAGGAAGTAATCAATTAGGTAAGCCATGCCGAAGCGTTTCCGAACCTTCCAAAATTATTAGATCCCTTTACATCATTGCATTAACGAAAGTAATAAATGAGCATTTATTTTTGCGACTCGAGTGTGTTACGACAATCAGTAAAGACAATTTGACATTTTTTTATCAATATCGTAGAAGTAATTAGGAATTGCATTGTTTTGTTTTTATTGCGCCATATGTATGGTGTCATGGTTGCATTACTTAATATACTATCTTTGACAAAGTAAACGTTGCACCTACTTGTCACGCTATGATATTTGAGAGCAAACAACTATTCAGATAAGACTCCGTTTACTTGTTAGAAATATCAAAAAAGTTATCTGCATTTTATGGTAATTAATGTGAGTAACTTACAACGGCAGTTATGAATGGAAGAGCCATTTGTGGGGCCCAAACTGAGCCCTGACGGCCCACTTCCCAACAGCCATCAAAAAAGAGATTTTTAAATTTCTATACTGATGTATGACATAATTTTAAAGCTTAACGAATGTTCAAACTAGGGTTTCTTAAAATCGAAGGCCGGGCAAGGGCGAGTATGGGTGGAAGGGCCATTTATGGGGCCCAAATTGAGTCCCGTGGGCCTACATTTTAAACTTCCATATCTATGTATACGCACTCTTTTAAAGTTCAAAAAATCTAATAAAATTTTATAGCAGGTTTCTTAAACTGAACCATACCCCTCCCCTTGCGGTATAGAGTGATTATCTGGGGCCTTGATCATCGAAGTATGCACCATTCGCGATGACTGAATTAATATAAATTAACTGTATTTTGTTCAAATCTTTGATGTCATGCAATTTTTCTCCATCGATACAATCGTCGGTTTTTGTATTGAAAAATGAGTCGCATAAAATGAATGATGGAAATGTGTTAGGAGCTGAAGGCTAAATAGAAATGTGCAGGATACTAAGAAACTGATATATAATTACCCAATTCGCAAATCAGCGCGTCCCAAACTGTGTCCCGCGGAACACTAGAGATTCTCAGGAGCGTTCAGCGGAATAGGGATAGAAATTGCGACTAAATGACGATATCGACCGTGCTTGTCGACTCTGAGTCATGAATTTGTTTCCCAAATTATGAAGTATTCTTGAAGTTCCGCGAGTCGTGATAGAAAGCGTAGGTGTTCCGGAGCGAATAAAATTTGAGAAACGCTGGCCAAGTTATAGAATCACCTACGAAATCCAAATGTTCAACGCATTTACTGTTAAATACCATTACATTTACTGATCACTTTTATAAGTTAGGGTCATGTGAATCCATTACATAACATCACATAGCAGACAAATGGCATCTTTATCTAAAATAAACAAAGGTTGCAATTAGAAGGTAATTAGCGATATAGTTTTATCACAACAACACCTGCACTGTCGCAGTTATCGAGTGTAAAATGCTAATATAGACAGACACTGTAATATCACATGAATTTATACGTAAATATGCTCCAACAAAATGTACACAGTTAGAATTTAGGCATTATCAATTGAGAATTATAATTACATTTTATCAATATATTTAATAACTGTTAGCCTACGTTTGTTCACCCATACAAAAACAGGGCATGTGTGTCACATATACAAGTTCTATTTTTTTTTAATATTTTTAGTTTGCTGTTATAAATCTCGCAATATTGTGTTTGAAAACAATTTTTTAGATGCAGAAACTTGCAATTAAAAAATCTAAAATTTTGAATAGGGGTCAGCATACTTAAGATTCGCAAATGATAGACGCTCTCAAGATCTTTTTTCAAAATCTTTGGAAAAGAAAGGGTATATATACACCTTGACAAAATAATTTCTAGTTGGTGTTTCGTATACCTTGCTGCATGCCAGAGAATGATAGATGATAGCAAACGATACACCTTCTTACGCACACCATTTGTTAAATATCTCAGACTTATCACCCAATAAAAAAGTCATTTGTGTCTGCTATAGATCGGCCTAACACAGATTCCCCGCTGTCTTGGAGTCATTGTAGGTCGATAAATAAACTTTTCACTGATAACAGATCCTTTGAAATCTACTAACGGCGACAAATTGCAGTTTAATATGAAATTTAGAAGTAAGTATATTTGCTGAGATAAAATGGCACTTTAAAGCTGTTTAGTTGGCTTTATTTTCGCGCGTTTTTGGCTGGGTAAATTTTTTTTTCGCGATGAAAGGTTTGAAAGTTGTAGCAAGGTTCCATTAGAGATCAGCAGAAAAATTAAAATAAATCTTAAAAAACGGTTCAGCTGAATTTAGCGAGGAAATGCTAACGTAAAAATGTTAGCCAGTGCGAAACCACCTTTGTGCAGGTAAAGTCTGTAAAATTTTATGGACCGTTTTTTCGTATCATCACTCCTAAAAAGGTCTTGTACATTCACCTATACTGAGTACGCAAGGAGCAGGGACGTAGCCAGAAATTTTCAAGCGGAGAAGCCTGGCATTTGCAATTGCCAAGTTGGACCGATCCAACTCTCAACCTTCCACTGGCTGGTATGAGCTACTACCAGTGATGGGATTCAAATTTTTTGTCAGCCAGTCCCATCACAAAAGTCATTTTTTTTGGCCGGTTCTGTTACATGTTTTTGTTAGTAATGCTAACCGGTTCGCTGATCTCATAAAATGCCGTGAGACGGTTCTATAGAAACCGGTGCGAACCGGCTGAACCCCACCACTGGCTACTATGTTTAGGAAGAGTCATAATCTTACGGTGTGGTATTGTCTACCCAGTTTACGACACCTTGGGTAAAAAGGTAGCACGTGGTTTTAACCAGATACTTTTACCCCGCGAAGCTTACACAGTCAAAGCTAACGCTCTGACCACTAAGCCATGGCGCCGATAAAATTTCCTCGCAAAAGAACTTGTCTCACAATCTGTGCGGCTCGCAGAACTATTTTAGCGTTCACTAAACCATTGGCAGATATTTGTGTTTATTGGCGGAACATTTTTGAATATTTTTAGCTATTTCAACTGGAGTTGGGATCCCGACATTTAAACTCTTTTCAGATGTCGGAAATGATGATAATGGTCTCAATCTGCAATGTACGTTACCATTTGCTCTGGTAGTCTAACGTCTAAATTAAAAAAAAAATCACGGGTGTTCATTTTCACGGCATTTCAAGAAGACGAACCCCTGAATTCAAACACTGCAAATACCCCTATACACACTTGTTGACTTAATGATCCGATACATCGTGTATTGTATATCCCATCGTTATACGGCGCAGGTGTGCTGGTGTTTGCCAATGTCTGGCCTACTGTGTGAATTATAATCTTGCAAAATTTGTGCAAACAGTGGGTCGTAAGTTCAGAACTATCTTTAGTGATATCTGATGGCCTAGTTCTGACATGAGAAAACTACGGGCCCGCGGGCCTAATCCAGCCCGTTGGGTAATTCGATCTGGCCCGCATGATGCTGCCACATTCAAACTAAAACTAAATTTATTATCTTGACTAAAAAATCTCAATCGATATTTAAATGGCCTCCTACGTGGAGGGCTATAGGCAGGGCTGCCATCGACATGAACCCAAAAATAAGGACACCAGGGAAACATAATAATAAGATAACAAAGAACGAAATATCATGAACGATTTGTATTCATGCCAGTGCGACCCGTGTCTAATCATACTTTGCACTAGAAAGGATTTGCTTCAGCAGTTCTTCATTCTTATAAACTATCTATTTCATCTCACTTCTGAGTTGTATTTTGATCCAACTTACACTTACTGATACACTTATTACTTACTGATCTTAGCCGGTAGGCTATTGTTTTATTATTGTGGCAATTAATTTGCTGTTATTACGTAATGAATGCACGTAGCAATCCACGAGGTTCTAATATCATTTCTGGCAAATCAATCATTCGAATTGACCAATCTAAGTGCCCGGTATAAGAATTCTATACGGTACCTCTGAAGTGAAACAAAAATAAGGACACATATCAAAATAAGGACATTTCTTAGAAAATATGTTATGGAAGCCAGGACTGTCATAAAGATAGCAGGTGATAAATTGGAATAGATATTTGTCCCCAATCGCCATTTAAATGGCGTCCTCCGTATAGAGCTACAAGTTTGGAATAGAATTAAATAAAATTTATGGCCATATTCGCAATTTGATAGAATCCTATGTATTTGTGTCTTTTAAGGTGAGTAATATCTCCAACTTAACCGAGATTCGAACCCGGTACCTATTAGTATCAACAATACAAATAAATTATTTTTCAAATACTGATAAACGTAACAATTAACAAAGCCATATGTTTTCAATGTTTTTTCTCATATTTAGGTGTCATAAAATATTTGCATTTCACATACCTTGCATTGATATACACTCTGTATCAGTATGTATCACTCTGTTAAATTTCAATTTAAATAATCCTTAACAAATTTGGTACTTACGTGATCTGTGGATAATAAAGTAGGAACACTATAGATCTTGCGTGATATGGGAACATTGTTTTTATGCGCGTTGTTCATAATAATCGAGTTAATGATTTCCCATTAGGTATATTTGCTCTATTTCTATTACATTTGCTCGAATTGTCGCGACGTGATTTTTCATGACGTATTGACAGCTTTTCAATGATATATTAGGCCTAAATAAATACCTTTGCAGGTCATACGATCATGATGTAGTGTAGTTATGCAATGTACAGGGTGTTGCTACAGTCCCTTTGCGATTTGAAAATCCTGTTATAAAGTCAGTTTGCAATATATTTCAGTCAGATTTATTTTATCTTATTCAGTGATTATTTAAATGTATATTTCTCTATTCAATATACAGTGTATCCATAAAGTTCCCTTATAATTTCAATTTTGTTATGAAGTCAGTTATTTATTATATTAACCAGGTTTGATTTATTTTAATGAGTAGGTGCTCCCGGCGTATGCGAACCAAGATGGCGGACATCGGAACGTAACATGGGTAACAGGTTAGGGTTAGGCGATAATTTTTTTCCAATTTTCCTTATTTCAGTCCTATTATCAGTTCGAAGACTAGCCAAGAGCCTCCTGTAGTATTTATACCTAAAATTATGGCCTAACCGTAACCTAGTACACATATTACATTCCGATGTCCGCCATCTTGGTTCGCATACTTCGGGAGCCCCAATGAGTGTTTATTTAATATTTTTATATTTAATATTTCTTTCATTTGTATAGGCCTACCGTTAGTTGCCGAAGCTGATCAAAATTTTTCTAGCCAATCTGAAATTTCTAATTGTCAAGTTAGAGTTAGACCGTAACATCTAGCGGGTCCGACCGGAGGCGGGAAATCGTGGATTTTTAAGTGTCTTGATCTTGATCGTCTAAAAAGCATTTCACGCTACGATAATTGCTATTTATGATACAGAAAATGCTTTTTCAGATTTTTGAAAAGTAGGCCGCATTTTCATACACCCTCGCTAATCATGGGAGTGAAATAATAAATGTATGCGGTATAAATTATAATCAGCATGTTTATTCTATACACTCAAGGATCTTGAAGTAAAGTCCTTAATTGAGGGTTTGTACTTGGTTATAAAGTTATATAATGTATAATATAGATATGACATAAGCAAACTACGTCCCGCAGTTCAAATATGGCTCGTTAAGTAATTCAATTCGGCCTGCCTGGTGCAGCCAGAACCAAACTAAAACTATTTTTTTTTATGTTTCATGTAAAAAATAGCCCAAGGAATTTGTAAAGATTGCGATTATAATTAATTTTGGCACTAGGCTTATTGTTATCCGCTTTTTCTTTTGTAGCAACGTAAATGTTGTTAGTAAAATGTAATTTTTTACGTTACATGGCCCGCCAGTCCAGGTGGACAAAATTGTCAGACCTTGGTCCAAAAACCTTGCCCCCCCCCCTGCTATAGATGAATTTAGGGTACTCCTGAAGTATGCGCACCAAGATGTCGCACAACCTGAACCCTCCCTTGTACTCGACCTGAGTCCAGGTTGTGCGCCATCTTGGTGCGCATACTTCAGGAGGTCTCAAAATTGTACGGTTTCGGTTATTTCCCTTATTTCTACCCAGACTAGGCCCCTCGTGTCGCAATAGATAAATCGACCCTTGGGCCTGTAGCTTGTTCAAACAGAAATGATGTCATAGTAACTTGCAACGGCCTCTGCATTCGCTCGCCCATGGTAAATATTTGTTAAATAGCGCCATTAAAAACGCGGGTTCGAATCCCGTTTGTTCTGCAAATACACCTGCAAGCAGCGTCCAATTATTCGTCTAATTGATGCAATAATTGCACTAATATTTGCTGTCACAAGAATAAGAGTATACGACCTAGTTTGTAAATTTATGAACTAAATCATGGGTTCTCAACCAGAAGGCCCACTGCTGGACGAGAGGAGAGGATAAAAGAAAGAGGAGAGAGATAAGGTTTATGTCAAACCAGAAAACAAACATATACTTACATGCAAAATAGGTCTTCAAATTTTTGGTATATAAATGGGTGGTGGTAAGGATACCGCTGTCGAGTTTTCCGCGATTTCGCCAATACATTGGAAAATGATTTGCCAATAGTCACATATTTATATTATCATATTAGGAATGTCTGTAAAAGCTTTTTCACTGTCCATACACGCTTTAAACATAGTTTTTTATTGTTTTTGAGTAAGTTAAGACGATTGTTTCGCAGAATCGAGCTTGCATTAGGTTCCAAACCTCGTATGTGCCTGTTAAATTATTCATAACACATATTGGTGACGAGCCGAAGTCAATAAGTAGTTTCGAACGAAATTTTTATCTTCGAAATTAGCTAAATTATAGAATTTGGAATTATTTGGAAATTATAGAAATTCAAATAAAGCTTTAATCAATTTGTTGTAGTGTCTAATGTCTGAAACTTTTAATTTTTTCCCAAATTAAAAGTCCGCAGTAAGAGTTCGGATGGTCGGATCTTTGCCAGAATGCAAAAAAATGTGAGATTATAATCACGACCCTAATTGAACACAATTTTTTATTTTTTTTTTTATTTTCGAACTGTGGCTGGGGATTGTTTTGACGGAAGCTTCCTACCAAAAATCTGAAAGTCATTCCATGGGTACATCAGAAAAATAGTAATTTTTTGAATATAATTTTAAGAGATTCGATTAATTTTGTTATAATGCCTTTTGTTCGAAATATTCAAGTTTTATTTGAAGTCGTCCGAAGTTTTTTTGCTAGTAACTAGTAACAAGTAAAAATATTTTTTAGGAAATACTTCTGGTCCGAAAAAGTAATTAGGGTAATATTAGGGAGAGAGAGAGTTCATAATTTTTGTCAACCATATACAAATAAATATTAAAGTAATGAATTACATTTATTTTGGTGTAAACTAAAAAATGCTGATACGGCAAGGCGAAATTAGGAAGATAATGCTTTTCAAGTATAAGAAATAAAATTCTGGGTAAATCATATTGAGAACTTAACAAAATTTTGAATTTGTAACAGAACTTTATGAATATACACGTATATCACATAACTATATCCCAGACGACACGTTGATTTATGTATGATACATTGCCAAATAGCCGTCAATACACCATAAAAAATCACTCAGAAACAATTCGGGAAAATGTAATTTAAACAAGGTATATATACTCAATGGGAAATCGTTAATCATGGAAATCATTAATATGAAATTATATCTGTCCTAAATTGACACATTTTCCCAATCGTCCGAAGTTTACTTTTTCTTGCAAAAATATTTTGACAACGATTGCCAATCATGATAAATATCGACTGACAAAACCTTTTTGCAATTGTTATTTTGCCAGTGGGTAGTTAATGCATATTTGTTTGATCCCGAGGGATTTGAGACTTTTTATGGTTGGAACGGATCCTTCTATATAAATAGAAGGGATAAGAGGCTTATGTTGTATCCAAAAAACTTTGAGTTTACATATTTATCCCGGGGAGAGGAAAGCCGACAAGATGGATTAATCATATGGCAAACCACGACTACTCGTCCAGTTACCAGTACATGTCGATTATAGGGTTATTTGGCCGGTTATTTGTTTAAGATGCGTAGCCTTGATGGTTGAAGCCGTAGCTTACCAGGGATTATGTGAACCAGCCTTGGGCGGCGCGAGGAGTCCAGCAATCCTCTCGCACATAATCATTCTTGCATGGGATTCAAACCTGCGAACCTACGAAGGGTCATCAGAGGTGCGGTGGCGATCGTTTAATTAATACGATGTGCCACACCGCCGAGCCGAGAAGTTTTACAAATAAATGCTCAGAACGAGACTATGCACAGCAATAACTGATATCTAATGATATGTTAGAAACCATTATTTATGAAAGGACTGTAATCATTCTGGTTTGTCTTTGTCTAGTACCCCAGTGTTTCCCAACCTATGAATCACAATGTTCTTGTATCGCTTGTTTTTTCATCAAAAACTTAGAAGTTACTGATTTTATTTTCTGGAAAGTTTGATTGTTTATTTTATATTGTATTGAGTGTTGCACAGGAGTAATTGTAAATATGTGAAGTATCACAGCGTGAAAACTTAGCATCTGCTGTTATTAATCATTCAGTTAATTTTGTGACCATTTAAATTTTAAGGTATATTCATCTTTTCTGGTTTCTACGGTGTGAAAATTTCAATGGTTATTCAATATCTATAAAAAACTCAATTCGTAAGTCGTAACAGCTGAATTTTAAAATTCAATATTATAGAGCTGTTTTGTTTATTTATAGCCTTTACTGGTTTCAAGTGTTTCAAGCTACAAAAATTGCTGGTTATGATACAAAAATTTTTTGGGCCGCGCCCTTATTCTAGATACCCGCTCCTCGGTTTAAGTTGAGTCCTAGACCTTGCGTTATGTATAATAACAGAAAAAAAAAGGATTAAAATAAAATTACGCCATTTTGTATTTCTACATTTCAACCGTAATAAAAAGTTATTTACTAAATTATCACTGACTCGTGTCAAAGAAAAGAAAATAATTTTTTCGGGTGGAATCTTCTTTTAATTATAGATGTTATTTTTTCCGGGTAAGCTTTGTTTTTGATTTCAGTGTCATTTTGTGACGAATTTATATCAAGGTCAAGCTTAAATCTTAGATAAATCAAACTTAGCGTTCTTCTATTTATTTTTAATTTATTAAAAACAAAATAGATAAAAGGAATCCTAATTAAGCACGTACCTAGATCAGTCTCTTTCTAGTTTATAGTCAAAACATTGTCAGAAGATGGGACGGGATTTCCTTTTATATCTATAATAAGGAAACGTCGCCGTCGGGGTTATTAAAAAAGTTCTCGTTTAGTATACGAATAAGGGTCTAAAATAGTTACCGATTCCGATACTCTATGATTTTGTAACCGAACGAGAGGCCTTGCATCGCCATATGAATACGCCGTCTTAAATTCTTTTTCCTCTCTAGGCGGGCCACAACCCGGCCCGCCAGGCCATTCAATGTAGCTCTTGTTAACACTCAGTTTTTTTTTCTATCGAGTATTGAATTCTAATCCGACAGTTTATGTTTCAAAGACCTCACAAGGGTAAATATTCATAAATTTTCGTTGTTTATGTCACTGCGTTAATCTTTTGCCTTTGTTACTGTAAGGCTAAGCGATAGCCGTTTCTTTGTGAATAATTTTTAATTTGTTTTGTACATTAAAATTTACTTTTTTTGTGGCCGAAATAGATGTCTGAAGTTGGTTTTATTTTGTCCGATAACAAATAATGTCGCACAAACCTGATCTACATCAATGCAAATGGCATTTTAGAAATTGGTACTACCGAAGTATGTGAACCACGATGGCGGACACCGGAACGTAGTATGTGTACCAGGTTGGGGTTAGGCCATAATTTTATTTCGATGTTCTATATTTTAGTTCTATTAAGAGTTCGACGACTGATGACTCCTGTAATATTTGTACCTGAGCTTATGGCCTAACCCTAACCTGGTACACATACTACGTCCGATGTTAGCCATCTTGGTTCACATACTTCGGGCGTACCTAAAAATTCCCTCTTCAAATATATTTTTAGTACTGCACGCAAATACAAACTAATCATTTAATTTCGATAACTAATATACGAATAAGGGGGTATACAATATTCAACTAATTAACAATATTTAACCGTCAAATATATTAGTATTACCACGCGGATTTAAAAAGAAAATTTACTTCGAAAACAAAAAAAATCATCTTAAAGCAGGATTCCCTCTTGATTGAGAAATTCTGCTTTATATAATATTACATTACCAATTTGCGACGGTGCCAAAACTTTCATTTACTATAGCGACGCGGTAATGGGTTTTTATTGACATTAAAATTAATGTTTTGCATTCGCATCGCAATCTGTAAAAGTCCAAATTTACCAGTCAGGGAGGTTCCTCTTCCCAGAGGGTTTGGCGTTCTATGAGAGAATTTATATTTGTATTCGCTGTAGTATTACTAGTATTCTTTAGTTCTTTATTATTATGGGTATCCAGGCCGGATAGCGACTGTCATAATGGCGACTCCAAGTGAACGTCATTCCAAACAGCGATTGTCAACGACTGTTATGATAGCAACTTCACAGGATATGTCATGACGGCTTCTCGTACAGGAATGACAAAACAAAGTTAGGGTTAGGGTGTGGGGGTGGAAGGTGTGTGTGTGTGTGTGTGTGGGGGGGGGGGGGGGGGGTGCGTGTGCCTGTAAGTCTTGGATTCAATGATAGAAGTGATTTCGCTTTTGGGGCAGTCGCTGTTTTAAATTAATCGCTGTCGTGAGGTCGCGCTCTATTGACAGTCGCTGTTCTGACAGTGCTTTTTGGAACCCTGGCCATTATTATGATGTATAACTTATGCACATGTTATAAAAAGCTAAAACTGTACAAAAGAGGGAATGCGATTTGCGTAAAACGATTGCTACTGAGCTAAAATTTCATTCAATATTGCATTGCCTTCCCTAGGGGCGATTTTTTGCGGTCTTCGGGGAAAATTTTGAAAAAAAAGTCTGATTTATTACTGTACTACTTAATTTTGCACATTATAAATTACTTACACTGCACAAAAACAGGAGTGCAACTTGTGTATGGCACTAGATAAAGATCATTAAATATTGAATAAATAAAGTAATTTTTTGCATATAGTGAGGTAGGAATAAAGAGTTTCAAAATAGACAAACAAAAAGCGAAATTACCAAAAAAAGTTGGAACCGCTCGTAAAAGGGATCGAGTTATTATAATAATATTTATATACAACGAGTCAAGTTTTTTATTTTGTGCGTGTTGGTATATAAATTACTAAATCATAAAAATAGGTGCTTGTCTCATGGGAGAGGATAATGCATTTATGTCTTAACATTGTTGTAATACCAGGGTATGTAAAAGGAAACACAAAACTTCTGTTTTTATCATAGGCCTTATTGTAAACAGTAGGGCGAAAGTATGTTTTCTTCAAAAAACATGTTGAAAATACGCAAATGAATGAAAATGAAATAAACCAAAAGTAAGGCGGGCAATATCTAATCCAACAAAATTTTTTTATTTTTAAATATTTTCACGCCTCTCAAAAAATTGTCTACGCACAACCCTTCTTGTGATGCGCGCCCCACTGTTTGAAATTCACTGCATTAGATACTAAACTAGGAGAATTTGACGTGTTAACAGAGTATATACCTTGACAACAGAGCTAAATAAATAAAACCTGCTTATCTAAGTCTATTCAATTTTGATCTCCATTTTTATCAGAAATCATACTGCAGATTTTGGTCAGTAAACGCGGCTAAAGTATCAAGATTACGAAATAATTGGGTTTCGTATTTTCAATTAGACTAGTTCAGGTGCGTACAGCGGTCAGACCGAAGGCCACAACCCTGTTGGCTAATTTATTTAGTGCGGCCCTTGGCAATACTCAGAGATTTTTTCCATGAAGCATAAATTTTAATTCGACAGTTTCTGTTAAAAAAAATGGTCGCATGAATAATAATATATTGGTGTGTTTTGGCTCTATCAAGTCGCTACAATAAATCTTCTGCTGTATTGCTCAGTATTATAATTAATCATCTTCTTGGTTCTGGAATAATAATTTTCTGACAAGTATGTGCTATCCGTCATCAATTATTCACAATCCACACTTCAATGGCGAGATCTATTTATATCAGTTTTACTCGATTATTCAGTCAGTTAATGTCAAATTCTTAGAATGAAGGTATATATAGCAGAGCTAATCAACCGTCGGAACGCGGTCCGAAAACGGACCTTTTGAGTATTCGATTCGGACCGCACATAATTCTTTATTTTGGATCATTCGCCTTACTTTGGATATGTGAAGGTTCCCTTTTATCAAATGACTTTTATAGTTTTAAAGCGTATTTTATAATTTGTCCATATCTGCATCTGACTATACATTGAACAAACTGTAACGTCAAATTGAACAACTCGTGAAGCGCTATCTTGATTAGCGAATAAACATTAGCCGACCGAGAAAGTGCGCGTTTGAGAATATAATTTCTGAAAAGACCGTGCCCCAGTAATTTTGAAGTATTGTATAAGGATCTTTGATAAAAATAGTTGAGTAGCCCTGATATATAGTGTCAGAGTTCCTAGTCTGCGTCTTGAGTTCTTTGCTTGTATTGAATCAAAAATCTAGGTTGTATTCAGGGACGTAGTTAAGAAGGATGGGGGGATTTACCTCCTCCCATCTTTTAAAAATTAAATTTTTTTTTGTAAAAATCAATTACACATTTCAAAAACTTCCGTTTGAAAATTTCTAGCTGCGACCGTGCAAGGATCGTCGGCCGGTCTCGAGTACATTCTTTTATTCAAAACCGGAAAATAAACATTCAATTACTTTTTGCATTTTACAGATTTTATGCTCATTCAACTTATAGTGGATAGGTATAGTTGCATTATAGTAAACCAAAAGAAGACACAGAATGGAGGATTTAATACTCGTTCTCCCCTAATAGGACACAAAATGGAAGAATTGCTACTCGACACATTGATTTTGAATGGAAATGTTTCTTTGTGGTCACTGGTCAGTCACGCAACGTTGAAATCGTAAACACAAGTTTATGTACTTTGGCAGCCATTTTGATTCTAATCATCTTTTTATGGCTTAGATTGAAGCGTTATCGGGAATGTAGGGCCATAATAGAGAATATAGTGAATGGTACTTTTGCGCGAATCGTAGTTTGGAGTGCTGATGGGTGAAGTGGATTTGTCTTATGTTCTGTGTTAGCTAGAATTCTTACGTGGGTTTACTTTAGGGCATTTTTCCAGTTTGAGCCGGTTTCTTGCGCAATCCGGTTTGGGTCGGTTAGAACCAGTTTTATCCTCAAAATGAGTCCAATTATAAATGTCTCTGCATCTCCGACATCGATTTCAACAAAACGTTTTGTTGTTCATTGATTTAGAATTTTTATTTTTGAAATAGGATTAAAAGGATTGTTTCATGCTGTATTGATTTTAACGTTAAGGGCATTGCGATTTGAATACGGCAATTTGATTTGAATTAAACGTTTGTCTTTGACATATTTTGAGATAATTCACTTAAAACAGGTTCACGCGCACTCGCATTTGAGCAGAGTTACAGTTGACCACTAAAATAAAATAACGATGAAACATACCATAAAAAGCAATTTAATTTACTACTAACTACTATTTTTTGGCAGTTTAAATTTAATTACTCTAAAGTAGAAGAGGCCCGTATTTGAGTATTAAGTTATGGCCGTTTACAATATGCCAAGAGTTACTGCAACCACATAGAGCTGGAATGGGCAAATTATGGCCCGCGGGGCAAATCCGGTTTAAAGCACGCGCTTAGGTAAACAGGTAGTAAATGTTTTGGAAAAATATTTAACAACAATTAGCAGTTTAATGCATCTTGGCAGAATGTTAGGAATTGTTATATTATAGTTACGGTATTTTAAGATAATGGTAGCTTCCCTATTTATCCAATTTAATACTTGTACTGAAAATTCATCAAAAAAATTATTCAAATCCAGTTTGCGTTGTAAAGGATTTAAGCCTTACGGGTACAGCAATAAAAAGTCTGATAAAGACATTCTGAAATTGATGAATCGATCCTCTCCCTTTGTTTATTTTACCGCAGGAATTTTCCTCATTAATATTTAATGGGGTATTTGGACGAGTTTGAAAAGGCGAGCGCAATGCATAGAAAGGATGTTGTTTTGTATTTATTGTGCACCGTTTGTAGAGAGCATACGCCACTAATGCAAAAATGCGAAATAACAAATTAGTAATTATTCAGTCGGGTTAGGAATAATTTAAACATTTTCAGTGCAATCCCATTTCCTAACCCTAACTAAATAATTACCAACCTTGCAAAACCGTGAGGAAACATACAAAACGTGCAAAATCGTTGAAAAAACGTGTAACGTATTATAACGTTTGTTGCTAACCTCTAGTCTGAGAAAGTGCGATTTTGGTCAGATCAACGTTACAGAAATACATTTGTGTTAGAGTGCAGCATGAATCCTGATTTACGAAGTATAGTTAAGTCTATTTGATTCAAGAGTCAGACCCCGGTCAGACGAAACGTTAAAGAAATACATTTGTGTTAGTGTGCAGCAAGACTCTTGAATCAAATAGTTTAGTGATCTTTATTCCTGCCACAGTGTCCTTGCGGTAGACGTATACGAATCCACTTCCACAAAGGCATAGAGCAAGTAAAGTATATAGTCAAGTCTAATACTATTAAACTGTAAGACTATCGTACGCATAATACTTGGAGTAAGTAGAGGTTGAATAATAAAACGAGTGAACGCCGTGAAATGCTAGGTTAAAGATGGTAAATGAGTCTTTTAATCACTTGTTTACATTTGCTTATTATGCATTGCACTTGTGAACTCTCCTGAAGAACCTTGTAAACAGCGGAACAGCGTATTGACGAGGCAATACGTCTTTGTTCATGCCAATCCCGTTTCCCGTTTTCGTGTTAGTTTCTGTTTTTCAAAATGTTATTTGAATGCGGAAATGCAATAGGTATTATATTGGAATAGTCAAAATGTATTTTTGATGTTGCTAACGAGTTTAAAGCGTAGTAAGTGCAGTTAGGTATATATCATAGGATGGATAAATTTTACCTGCGAGTGCGATGTTCAGTACTCAAGTGTAAAAGTTGTCCTATAGCATTGCAGGTAAAGGCTGGACAAATCTAATTTTAACTAATCTATAAAGTTTGCCGTTGCAAATGTTTCATATGCCGATATGAACACACATATAGCGTTTTCTTCTTGCCGCTTGTTTAAATATTCATTAATATACGTCGAAATAAATTTCCAGATTTTTGAGAGGCGTGTAGCTAATTAAACTATTTGTTGGATTTGATCTTGTCCTCCCTATTTTCTTTATTTTGGATATTTATACGTTCCATCCACGTATTCTCGTCGTGTTTTTTAAATAAAACATACTTTGAATAATTTCGCCTTACTATTTGTTATATTTGGAGCTTATCGTTAGCAAGTTAATTTTGAACGGCGCGAGACTTGACAAATTCTAAAAGGAACGCGGCTTAAAATGTTTGAGAACCACTGGTTTAGCGGGCAATGAGCTCTCAATAAAGTAATGCTAAAATTAAACTACCCCGTTGTATTTTGCTCAGCGTCGGCACCGCCGCGGTCCGCAGTAAATTTATGGTCTTTTGTTTGTCGAGCGTGCCTGCGTTTGACCTCAGTATTGTTGTTTTCCTTGAACGTAAGCGGAAGTCAGTCCTGCAACATTTAATTGTATTCGATCTTCGGTCTTTGTAATTAAATTTGCAGGCCTAGGTTATTGAATATTGGGAAAATAACGGCGTTTTGAGAAAAGTATGAAAGCCACTGACGATTTTAAGCGTTTTTGCAAAAGATTTATATTGGTAATTTAGATAAATTAATGGAGTTATACATCAGCTATCGAGATGGCCCTCCAGAAGTGTGTGTACTAATATGTATGTGACTAATTTTGTTCGTCTACTTAACATCAAGTTGTATAAAAGGACTGATACATACGGGTAGAGATATTCACTTGGCTAACGCAGTCTCCGAACTCGTAATAGAAATAAAATAAAATGGAAAATTGAAATAAACTTATGGCCTAAACCACTGGTTCTCAACCAAAAATAGTCTTGATTTTCTTGAAGTTTTTCCCTTGCATGAGAAAGTTAGTGGGCCACTGAATTTTTATGCAATGAAAGTGGGCCACGCAGGGAAAAAGGTTGAGAACCACTGGACTAAACCAAACCTGGTACACATACGTTGTGAGTATCATCGAGATTTTGTTCTGAACTAGTAACAATTTTGCTATCGATTCTGCAAGAGTATAAATAGTAAAAATGCCAGTACTATCTGATTTTAAAGGCTGACTAATCACTTGTCAAGCAAGACTTTTGAATAACTCGAAATGGTAATACCTTCATTTCAGAAATTTTGTAAATGATCTGAAAATACTGCAAAGAGCATCTTAGATTGTGGATTTAAAACCTATTATAAAGCAAAACTCATTAGCGAGATTTATCCTCACAAAAAAAATTTTTTTTTGTTTTGTGAAATAGTTGTAACTGTACTGCACTACATCTTACACTGTGAATTTAAAACAAATTAGAATTCAAAACTCATTAGCGAAATTTATCTTCACAAAAAAAATTGTTTTTTGTTTTGTAAAATAGTTATAACTGTACTGTGAATATTACGTAAATTATTGTTAAAAGGGTTTTGATTTGTACACTCATCTAAGAGGTTTGCAACCTGTGGGCCAGATACTGCCTACAAGAAAAAAATGTGCTGCCCGTGGAGAAGTGCCAATTTGAATGGTAAGCGGCCCGCGAGTTTTTAATTTAGTTTAAATCGGTACGTGCGAGTAATTCCAATCGTTTAGCGTTGCAAAGTCTGTATACCTGAACGTGTGCAAAGCAAACAACGCATGTCATAAGATCCATAACCGATATTTTTTGGCCCTGCAACTACTAGAAAGCCTATGTTGAATAAAAGTGCACCCGTGGTTTCACCCAGTTATTTGTATCTGGCCCTCCGGTACTAAATTTGGCACATTCCTGCTTTATCTGAATCAGTATTGGTACTGGGAAATCGTTTCTATCACGTAACGGCCTTTATCGGCTGGAATGGAAAGGTCGCGATATCACGGCTCGATATATTATATTAGATATTGGCTTACGGTCTCACACAGCGGGGTGTTGACCTAATCATATGGTATCAAACGGAGTTTAAATTGGATTTCTCTGTCTAGATAAAGATAGGCTTGTCTCGAAAACTGGAACGTTTAAAATTTAACATTACGGAAACGTTGTTTGCGTTTTTATTTTATTATATCCCTGTGGTAATGTGTGTGAGTGCGTATGAATTAATTTGGTAGTTTAGTTGAGTGGGTAGTTGTGTTTGCATTACTTGCATTGCAGTTAATGCTGCTATGAGAAGAGGTTGAGACACGCCCCAAATTCGGAGCATCGCAAAAAAAAGCAGCTACAACGAAACCATTTAACGAAACCATACAGCTACCATTTCATGCCCTGATGAAGTTTTTCTGTATAGAAATTCGAAACGTCGGCAAATTACATCGTTTTGCTAACACCGGTTGTGCTTCATTTATTATCAACACAGTCAAATTAGACAGTTAGACAGTTTTCTAGGTGTTTGTCGTCTAATTCAACAAGGAAGACAGCAGACATGGTAAAACAGAAACTCAATTAATGAAGCCCTCAATATTTCAATTTTATTGGTTCAAAAAGATGCCTTCAAGCATTAAGAGATGGTGTTTATTAGAATTTAGTATCTAATAGTGAAATCCTGAAATTCCAATTTGTCATGGTCGTGCGGTATTTGTGCACCAGCCGTGTTCTTATATTTAGTCCGTGATTAGTGTTAGAAGAAGGCTATTGGAATAGTATGTGTATTCAGTCAGTCAGTAGTTTATCTTTACACATGCCGAAAATACACATTGCACATAAAGAATGAAAAAAGATAAAAAGAAAATGCATTTCCGCGTGAATGGAGACGCGATAAACTAGTAATGGTTATCGAGCAACATGTCGCCTATGAGGAAGTCCAATATTAAGTTATACTGACGGAAAAATGTCGAACATTTCAGAAGTTTTGAGTTGAACCAAATTAATAGTTTAAATTCGATACTATCGTGCTATTTACTATCAATAATTTTCTGGTTTTTATTATTGATTATAAATCGCATACTTTTCACTTACAGTACCATCTCCCCAATAAAACCATATAAAATTGATTATAGCAAATATTTTTCCGATGTATTTTCTTAATTAGATTAAAGTCTTATATTGGATTAGTATTGACATGAAATACGCAATCTTGTGCCAAGGATTAGAGCCAACAAAGAGATATAATAGTGGATTTATTGTTTGTATTTCTGTATCGCCAAGTACTCATGCGTTTTTATGCGTTTGACCGGCGGATCCGTATGAGTATAATGTGGGGATTCAAAAATCGGGGGTTCAAAAACTTTTGGTGTTATGGAGCCCCTGAAGAGGTTGACTATTATTTTCGGATCCTACAATAAATTTACAAAAAGAAAAAAGAAAAAAACATTGTTACTTACCGATTATAGTTCCCGAGTAAACTAAAATTACTTTATTTAATCACTCGAATGTATTTGCTGCTTTGTATCTGAAAAATCTTGAGTATTTTAAAAGGTAAACGAATAGCTCACAGAAGTCTCTGAGCACTTTGAAATTTCTAATTGCCGAGTTAGACAGTAACAACCAGCGGGTCCGGATATGTACGATTGTTACGTATGATACAGATTGTTTTAACTTCAAAGTGAGGGAGGTGCGACCCTGACTCCTCTATCTTGTTTAATGCATTGTTTTGAGATAAAGTGTAAATAACTCTATTAATGCATTAGTTTAAAATGTCGTAACGGTTGTACATGATTCATTGAAGTGGGACTTTTTTCATTTACATGAAGATTTTTATTTTTTTAGTTTTAGTGGCCTCTTACATACATGTTTGCTTACTCTTAGCCTGACTTGGAGTAGAAGTGTAAAAACTCAGGAAAATTATTATCACAATTCGTCCGGGTTATTAAATAGTATCCGTGTTAATGTCACGTCCACCTGTATTTACATTGGCTAGACTTATCGCTGTTATTTTGTTGATTGTTAGACTATTAATTTGTATATTTTGAGATAGTTTATCAAATATGGCTATAGTGTAACGTATCAAATCCTCTTTGGCCCGAACTTGTCATGTTATTTAGTAAACTATAATTGGTCGCTTGTACAAGGCATTTTCTAGAGTGAAAGTGAGCACACGGGTCATATAAAATAAAGAGCATCCGGCAACTCAAATATTCAATTTTGTAACAATACTGAACAATCAAAGCGTGAAAAGTGAGTGTAATTGGAGACTGTAGATTTATGAGAGTTGGGACACTTTGGTGTCAAACTATTGTTAAACGTGTACTGCTTGTTTACTTAAAGAGATGTGTATGTCGGGGCTCAAATGTTTAATTTTGTATCGGCACTGCTCAATCAAAACGTTTCGAAGTGAGGGACGAATTATGAGTATTAATACACTTATCATCAAACTGTTGTTGAAGGTGTAATTCGACACGAAATGATTGAAATGATCAACAAGTGCGTGTTTATAGCAACTTTTCGAAACCCAAAAAGCATAGCCAGCCTAGTTTTACCATTGAATTGCGTGCTTTATGATCGCAAAAGTTTATTTTGGAACCTAGTCAATAAGAAGTGTGCCCGCATACAAACTCGCAATACCGCGCGATAATAAATAATTTAACATTGTGACATGTTAATTGAAATGTATGACATTCATGTCTCGATTGTGTTATATCAAGAGAATAGCATAACCACCATTGAATTGTGTGCTTTATAACATCTAAATTCAAAAGTTTATTTTTGAATTTAATATAATAAGAAGTGTGCCCGCATACTAACACACAATACCGCTCGTTAATAAATATAGTTTAGCATTGTGACGTGTTAATTGAAATGTATGACATCCTTGTCTCGATTGTGTTATATCATGAGAATAGCATATCCATTGGTTTCATAATATCTAAACTCAAAAGTTTATTTTTGAACTAATATAATAAAAAGTGTGCCCGCATGCTAATTCACGATGCCACGATACCGCGCGATGATAAATAATTTAGTATTGTGACATGTTAATTGAAATGTATGACATTCTTGTCTCAATAGTTAGACGAGATAGAGAGTCTTATATCCGTAGATTACTAGAACTGTATATTTAGTGTCTTCTTAGTTTAAAGTTAATTTATAACGACAAAACGACTGATTTAATATTTTTATACAATTTCAGAAATTCTTTGCCGTTTTGCCAGTCAGCCTTTTTGATGATACTGCGAGATATCTGCGTCAAATGGACTTAACGTATTATTACATCAAGAATTATACAAAAATAACCAGTTGCGACTCTATTCGAATATCCGGTTTGTACCGTACATATCTGGCTCCAGTCGTTTGGGAATTATGCTCGCCTCCATAGACCTGTCTTGAACAGAGCCTTCTTCCTAGCGATAAAGTACTTTAGATAACCTTACTTTAACAAACTCTGGAATTGTCTGATATATTGCTTTTAATATCACGACTGTTCATAATCAAAGAGAAAATCAAAGGCAATGTAACACTTCGAGTGTTTGCGTATTCGGGAAAGGTTCTTTGCTTATTCATGTGGGTTTGCCGTTTATTTATTGCGCGAACGCATGAAAACGTTGGTAACTTAAAATTCTAACGGGCGGTTATTTTATATGATATATTAGCATGAAGCTACCGTTAGGAAGGGAGCATAGAAATAGGAGTATTTCGAAAAACCGTCAAGCTTTACATTACTACTGTTTCCTGGTATAGAACAGTATGTTTTGAATGTACAACAGTATTTATGTATAAAGCTATGAATTTGTGTCTGTTTGCGCAATAAATAATTTAAAAATCAAAAAATTTAGAC